>ML781407.1:395136-419510 GCA_009831015.1 Picea engelmannii
TAATTATATTTTCTAATTGGTTAGTTGTTTCTTAAAGCATTGTTTGTTTCCTTAGTTTCTTTTTTTCACTTTTGACTTCTTCATAGTTAGGGTTTTAAACTGATGTTTCGATCAGAGATGAATCAAACAAAAATGCAGAGACTAATCGATCACAAGAAGGCACAAGGACTAATCATTCAGAAATGAATCAATAAAAAACTCAAAGATACTCATTCACAAGAAGGTGCAAATATTAGATATTAATCATAAGAGAAAAACGCTGAGATGAGTAAGGATTAGATAACTGGGAGAAATTTATCCTTCACTTATTATCCATGCATAGGAAAGTAGGGCATTTGAATCTATAGGTATTTAAACACCGGAGTGACGACCGTCGATTCGGCTCCTGGCCGACTGCTCTGGCACTGACTAATAACTTAAGGGATAGAAGATAAAAAAACAATTCTTCTTTGTATTAAACAATAAAAACAAATGCAGAGAAGTCATTGCAATCAGAGGTTGGGTTTGCCATGGGAAATCAATTCAAAATACATCGAGCATAAGGCTGGGATGACCTTAAGTTCTTTGATCATAAAATGTTGGGCTCATCAAGACAATTGTTGAAGACAAAAATGAAATCTATGGATAGTGTTACGCTCAATAAAACATAATCTTTAAAATAGTAGAAGTACATTATTGAAGGCGCAAGAAGAATAATTAAACTACCATTCAATAAGAATATACACATGCGTACCGTAGCCAAATGCGAAGCTCTGAGTCATTGTCTCATGCGCGTTCTGTCTAGCTCCCGCTTACCGATCGATGTGACCACACCTGTACCTCCCAACCAACACTAGGAGTACTCTTCTTCCCCCTGAGCCCCCCGAGACACAAAGGGGCCACGCACACAATACCAGAGAATGATAGCACCCAGCTCACTTCGAAAGGTCGAGCTACCACTCGTTACCCGAGCTGGGTATCCCAACTCCCACAAGAGAAAGTTCAGTCAAGGTAAAATTTCAGCAGCGTAACATTACGCAAAAATATCATATCCGTATTCCTCCTCCTCCATCCTTTTTATAGATTTTTTAAGTAATTAGTTTACCAAATTCTCATTAAATTCTTTTTTCAGCTAATTAATTTTGAAAAGCCTCCCCCGTACACATGAGTCTGATCCCCTAGTTGCACCAGAAAATGAATTTAATTAATCAATTAAATATTCCTATTTCCCTCATCCACCTAAGAGCCTTCCTAAAAAAGATCCTCGGTGTCCCAAAATTCCCTTAAACTTCTTAAATGACTTACGCCTTACTTAATTCCTAGTTGAGTTCATAATTAGAAAGTTCTAAAGGAAAGATTCCTTACTAGGTTAGACATTCAGCTTTTTCTTTACGTTTCCCCTTTTCTTTAAGTTTCCTATTTCTTTTAAGTTTCCCCCTTTTTCCTTTTTAACTAAAAATCAATTTAGCAAGTGTAGATAAAACAACCATTTACCCTTTTTCCTTTTTAATTAAAAGTTAATGTAGCAAGTCACGTAGGGATGATTTTAATGATGAAAAAATATTTTAAAATGTAGAAACCTTGGCAAATCTTACTAATCCTTCATATGCCAACTATAAATGATTGACGATGTTTTTGTAAAAATATTCAAATTTCTCAGGATTTTATATAGCGTTTATAAAATTTTGGTGATTTTTAAGGTAAAATAATTTTATCCTATAGAATTTGGGCGAATCATTTTTAAAATAGCGAATCTCGTTTTTGGAAAAACCATGGAAAATTAGCCCATGAGCGAAATTTATCCCCTAAAATCATCCCTAGGTAGATAAAACAACCATTTACCCCTTCTTTCCTTTTTAATTAAAACTTAATTTAGCAACTGTAGATAAAAAAAACAACCAGTACCCCTTTTTAAAAATTTAATCCTTCATTATAATTTTGACTTTAATAAATAAGTTTGAATTTCTTACCCCCTTCTTGCTACATGCTTATTTATTATTATTATTATTATTGACCACATGTTCTACTTAGACCTAGGTTTTAATTTCACTAGGCTGGGAGACATTTTTATTAGGGAATTTATTTTTTTAAATCTTACTTATCACATCATTCATTTTAAGGCCGACTAGGTTTATTCACTTACCTGTTAAAATCGCGACATACCCTTCAGAACGCACTATGTGCTCCAAGGGTACCACTTGCCTCTTTCTGTTTTCCTTGCGCGACATGCCCTTCAGGACGCACTACATGCTCCAAGGGTGACACTTACCTCTTTCTGTTTTCCTTGCGTGACGTGCCCTTCAAGATGCACTATGTGCTCCAAGGGTGTCACTCGCCTTTTGAATGAATTTGGTAGACGTCAATCCCCTAGAGTCAATACTCCACTAGGTGATCTTGTGGGAGACTAAGGGCCTCTCAAGAATAAGGCCCATGCCTTATTACACACCCCTTAGAATCATCGTGAGTGACTGTCACAGTCTTCCCTCACAACATCGTGGGTCTTCTTGAACAAAGTAATCATTAACCTACAGTTCGAGCAACGATGAGAGTGCTAGTAGGTTGTGGAAGGGCTGCTGCCACACCTCTCCCTCAACATCTTTGGTTGTCGTGCATGACCCCTCTACTCCACATGTGAGTCTGGTCGGAAAGATATCGTCAGATTGCATCCATTAACGAATCATGTCAGCAATAATAGTCAATCATCATAACATCTAATCATATGTACCTATGTCACATCAACAACATTCAAACCCCAATTTTCCACTCCCTGACTCGATCCAGAGTCCAAGGGGTTTCATCGATGCCTCTGCATCCTCAATGTCCAAGGTCTTGCACACTTAGGAGAACCCAGTCAATAGCACATGTCTATGTAAATTAAAAAAAATAACATATCATCATATCCATAATATCTCATAATCATAATCAAACGACCGATAGTATAATAATATGGATCACTTGCAAGAAAGTGTCCTCAAAGAATAAGTTCACTCAGTGTGCGCAAGAGAAGGATGTTACACAACTTCAAATGTCCATCTTACAAGATGGATCGTATGAAATGGTACTTGAGTTGTATATGTTTAGTCTTCTAATGGAAGGATGAGTTCTTTGCAATATGAATGGAACTCTCATTGTCACAGTACAACCTTCTATTCTCCTTCTTCTTTCCCAATTCCTCCATAAACGTCTGTAACCAAATCATTTCTTTACTAGCCTCTGTAGCAACAACATACTCTGATTCTATTGTTGAAAGTGCAACAACCTTTTGTAGTTTCAAAATCCAACTTACTATTGTTCCACCTATAGTAAAAACATACCCTGTGGTGATCCTCCTGCTATATTTATCACCTTCCATATATGAATCAACATATCCCTATAGAACAATGTTTGAACCTCCAAACAATAATGCACGAGTAGCAGTACCTTTCAAATACCTGAGAATCCACTTTAATACCTCCCAATGTTTTTTACTTGGATTGTTCATATACCTACTCACAACTCCCACTGCATGTGCAATATCTGGTCTTGTGCAAACCATCGCATACATCAAGCTGCCAACTGTTGATGAATAAGGGACCCTAGACATGTATTCCAGCTCCTCCTATGTCTTGGGACACATTTCCTTAGTTAATTTGAAATGGTTGGCCAAAGGTGTACTAACTAGTTTTTCATTCTTCATTATAAACCTCCCCAACACCTTCTCTATGTACTTACCCTGAGACAATGTCAATTTGTGATTTTCCCTATCTCTTGTTATTCTCATACCAAGGATTTTATTTGTAGCACCCAAATCCTTGATCGCAAATGAAATAGATAATTTCTTCTTGAGCACATTTGTTGGATTACTGAGAGGGGGGGTGAATCAGTAATAGAGTAATTTAATCCTTTTTTACCACAAAATGCAAGTGTTATATCAATGTATCATTATCATCCAAGAGTTGCAGAGTAAATAAACAATGAACAAATGAGCAATCATACACATACACAGTACACCAGTGTTTTACGTGGAAACCCAAAGCAAGAGAAAACCACAGAATTATTTTTCTCATATGTCTTTAAGAATTACATTCATTGGAAGCACCAACTTCCTTTGTTTTCCAGTTGCAACTGGAAGGAGGCTCCAACCCCCTAGTTTCTCAGGCTATAACCCGAGGGAAGCTCCAACTTCCCACTTCTCTAGATACAAATAGAAGGAGGCTACAACCCCCTATGTTCTCTGGATACAACCGGAAGGTGGCTACAACCACCTGTCCTTGCCCTGTCCAACCACCCTGACATAGAAGAAGAATGATGGAACCAATTTCACACTATCACTGTGAGATATACCACTGTAAACCTATACCAATCAACCTGCACCAACAACCTATAACAACCTGTACCAAACATTGTATAATCAACCTATACCATAAACAAGTACATCAACCATGCACCAACCTGTACCTCAACCTGTACCATCAATGAGTGCATCAACCATGCACCAAATATGTACCAATCATGCATCAAATACATAAACTATGACGCATCAAGATGTACCAACATCATCAACTATACACCTCATGTATGTGCCAACTCATCAACTACTTGTCTCAACCATGTACCCAACATGTACCTCAACCAAAATCCCTCATCAATTTCATCATCCAAATCTGATTTTTAACTCTATAACATACCTTGTGTATATGATCACATATCTGCAAACCTTCCTTAACTTTAACAACAAGAGACTAGCATTTTCATCAAACTTTACTTTAGTCTCACATGACTAATTTTGGATTAGTCAACAACCCTAACTTACAATAATCATAAATATGTACTTGTAATGAATAAAGATATGAAAATGGTACACAATTTTCTTCAATGTCTTTTATGCAATTCCTCCAGATTTCACTACTTGGAACCTCACAGAAAAGGAGTTATAGCAAAAATGGCATACCTTGTTGAATTTTGGCTTATTCTAGAGAGATAAATTGTAGAGCGTGCCCCACACAGAATATTTGTTTTATGGATATGAAAATGGTACACAAAATACTAAATATTGTACACTAACCAATACATTTGATCTTACTAAATTTGGATCTTTTATGGATAAGTTATGACGTTTTTACCCAAAACACTTGTTTTTAGACTAGTTTCAGGACTAGCCACAAACCCTGTTTTCCACGGAGTGTAACTCCAAAAATACAACGACCCACGAGATAAAATTTGTATCACAACTACTTGAATATGTTTCCTCAATGACCTAAAAATTTTGGGGTTTGAGTCATTTGAGAAAAAACGTTATTGTGAAAATGGTGAGATGACCTGTAAATAACATAACTTAGAAAGCATCATCAGAAGAATTTATCCTCCCTTGAATTTCGGCCTTCTTTACTTCATCTTCCCTCTAAAATTCGGATTAGATATCCTTTGGTTACCTCAATCACTTGTAGATATTCAATATGTTGAAGTGTAGTTTAAAATGAGAGACCCTTGCCTCTTATTTATACTTTTATGTAGCTTCCTCAATATGTTTCCTTCTAACCATCTTAAACTACTTTCTGTATTTTAGGGCTAACCCACTTCTAACCACTTGTCCACTTAGTAATTTCTCCATTAACTTTATTATTTAAATAATTAATTTTGTATCCACTTTGACTTATAGTACACTCATCACTTTACTTTGTTATTTAAATTAATTTCTTCTTTGCAAACACTTTGACTACTTTGACCTTTTGGGGCTTCTAGATGACTCATGAGGGTTCTCCAACTTCACTTGGCCATAACTCTCTAACCGTGAGGAGTTATGTGATGTTTCACATACCACCAGAAATTAAATTATATGTACTATCCATATAGAATAGTATTACCTGCAAATATATCAAAACGCATACCATTTTCCATCAAACAAACTTGGTTCCATTGCCCAAACCTTTGTGCTATTGGAATTCGCTACCGGAATTTCTTCAAGGGTTGACATCAATGAGAACCAACCCAAATAATCAACAACATTTATACCCTGCATATTGGACCCTGCAATAAGCATGTCGTCTATAAATGATAGAAAGATAATATAACTTATATTTTCTAGCTTTTTAAAATAAACACAACTAACAGAATGACATCTATTATAACCTTGTTCTATCATAAACCTCCAAAAATTCAAATACCAATACCTTATAGCTTTCTTTAGGCCATACAATCTCTTCTTCAACATGCATACCAAATTTCCCTATGGCTGCTGCATATAAATCTCTTCCTCCAAATCCCCATGGAGAAAAGTTGTTTTTACATCTAACTGTTCAAAATGTAAATCTTCTACTACCACAAGACTTAAAATAGTCCTAATTGAAGTCATTTTAACATCAAGAGAAAATATTTCATCATAATATATACCTTTCTTTTGTGCAAACCCCTTTACAACAAGTCTAGCCTTGTGTTAAGGTCATTTCCCTCTTCCAAAATTTCCCTCCCCTTTTCTATTTTCCCACATTCTTTTATCCCTTTTTTTCCCTCTTCTATACTTACCCATTTTTCCCTTTTCTTTTTTCCCTTCTATTATCCATTTCTAGTTCTATACTTAGTCACATTTTTCAGACGACGGGTTCATGGGTTCGCAGACTTGTAGATCCTCACCTCCATCTATAACCTCACATCACGAGTCTGATTGATCATCATGATTTTCCATACTTAGCCAATGTTATGATTGTGTGTTACCGGGTTGGCAGGATTAAACTCTCATGCCCCCATGTTTCGTGATATACATCTTGCACCAAAAAGTTTGACGATCTACATTTTGACCCCCTCACTCCCCGAACTTCCAAGTCTCATTCTGCCTACGATGAGTTCGTCTGAATGTCATGCCATTCTATACTTATCCAATTTTTCACCTTCTACCATCGTGGACTCATGGGTTCGTGGGTACCCAGGTTCACACAAGTTTCAAATCATATTTCACTCTCGTCTATCCCCACCACCCTTGTGCTCTTTCCAATGCACATTTACTATGCTTTGAATGCTAATAACAACCCATATAGGTTTGAAAGGATTTTCATTAATAAGAGAAAGGCTCGAGGAGATCTCCTAGTAAAACACATTAAAACAACATTTATGAAGGATTATATTATCCCCCTCCAATGTTCATTTTAAACATTATCTGGAGCAAGGGAACGTTCCTGTTAACTTATGGTAACAACTCGACAATAGTTCTGTGGAGATACATTGAATATTTTCGGGTGCGAGGACCAAAGTTTTCAATGGTCCAGAGCGTATTCCTACTAATCATCCCCTTTTTCCTAGAAGGAATTAATCTAGACGTTTGGAATTGCATGCATAGGTTGTGTCCCAAAAGTCTTTGACTATAAGGAGTTGGTCACCTAGTGCACCGAGAGATATATTCCAAGCCAACAGACTATTCAATTGCAAGACCCTTCCCTTGTCTCTCTATCGCCTCAGGTATTTCGTAAGATGTTGAAACTTCCCAAGCCAATGCTTACCTTCAAGGGTGAAGATTGTAAGGAGTTCTTAAAGAAGCATGAAAATGGATTGGATCTATTACCTAAATTCCTAGAGAACCCAACGGACGTCCCCGAGGACATCACGATATTGCAGGTTGGCTCATTTAAAAATCCCTTTAGGGAAATTGCATGGTTTTTCATGAGGATAACAGGATAAGAAACTACAACCAGCTTATCTCGAATGATTCTTTACATTCTATATTTTATGATCAAAGAACAGGCCATCTTCAATTGGGGTAAGTTGATTTCCATTGAAATATCTTCCCAATTGTCGCAATATAAGAAGGAAAATAAATTATTTATGTCATCTTATTTGGTTTTCGAGATAGCGCATCATTGTCAGTTCTCGATATTATCTGTGTGTAAGAAGTTAAACTACGAATTCGACCCAATAACCTTCTAGTATCAAACATTATGGAGGCACAAGGCCTCTCAACATTTTTATGAAGTTTTTAATGATTTTGTCTCAGTTTTTAAAGGCTTTCTATTTGGAAAGGACACTCCCTGGATGTCTGACCAGACGAGTAAATTCATGGATAGGGAGGGGAAACTATAACAAATGGAGAATTATAACATTATAAGGATTTTTGGTTCCAAGGAAAATCCTTCTTTCCTTCCTTGCCACATATTTGACAAAAATTTTCTTGCTGAAATAGTAAGGAAGTACAACTACTAGTTACATTTTTTCTATGAAAAGAGAAAAAATAAATTCATACCTTTTCCTTGGAAAGTTGGGGACTTCATATTCAGAAACATGAACAAGATTGATGAATTCGCATGCCACTTCCACAACCTAAATCTAAAATATGTTGAAAGGGTAAAAGGGTTCGACCCTAGAGGATTTTTTGTAGAACATCTCTTGGTTGTTGGTTTCAACAATTCTTTCATTAATGTTATTCTGAATGAAGACAAAGATATTGTCTCAGAAACTCCCACTCATGACACTGGTGACCTGGAAATGATACTAAACACCAATGAGTCGTACAAGAAGAGACAAAAAGGTCTGGTTGAGAAGAGTGCCCAATCCCTGACTGTCACTCCAAAGAGTACAACATCTCAGAGCAGCGCTCCAATGGCCCACAAAATTAAGAAAGTAACCCACAGTTCTTCAGGAAGAGGAGGATATAAGAACTCTCCTTCAAGAAAAATTGAAATTTCCCACAAGATTCCCTTGAGGAAGAAAAGAAAAAACATTGTGCAAGAAGAGGAGGGACCTCGAGTTGAAAGAGATATCCATGACCTCTCCCTCGAGGATATGGAACTCAAATTTGACAACGAAAAATTGTTCCCCAATGTCAACCAGCTAGAGAACACTGCTCACCAGAATCCTCAGATGGAAATAATTGAGAGTGAGACCTTCGATGAAGAAGAGTCTTTTGTATTTCAGAGCATTGCTTTTTACAGCGAGTCCAAAAAATTGATTATTGAGAAAAGAGATGTAAAGAATAAAAAGGGGAAATCTCGTTCAAAGATTAACCTATGGAACATGTGGCCTTCCCAAATTTCTCAAATTCACCGAGCAACTAGAGATGCTCTAGATAATTCTATTGGAGGCCTTGAAGCAGAGAATGTCAAGTTAAAGAAAATAATCAAATAATTGGAGGAGAATTCATTGCCTCTTCCCGTACTTGTTATTCCTTTAGAAATGATAGGGCCTACCACACCTACAACAAAATTAAAAGGATTGGAAAGCCTTATCATGTCATCTAGGGGATATGTGGAGAAGAATATCAAGAAAAGAATGGAATTAATTACATAGGCTTGGGAGATGTCAAAGAGAATGGTGTCTTTTGGAACAAGAGCACATGCCTTCCATGAATATTTACAGGCAGATTTAAAAAACGAACAAGGTTTCTACCTCGACACAGTTGTACCCTTTGGTTTTAAATTTATCAATATAACAGAGTTGAGAAGAAGAGAGGAGGATCTCCCTTCTCCGAAATGGATAAAACAACCAAACACATGTTGGAAGGAAAAGGTTAAGAACCTGAATATTATTGTCCAAGCATACAAGCAGGCCATAACCAAAAGAGAAGAATTGTTCAAAAATTTGACTAAGATATACCTAACCGGGAGCACCAATAAGGTCCAAGACCCCAAATTGATTCTCGACTCATTGTTCTTAACCAAGAAATCATTTGACGAACAATTTGAGATCTTTAAAGGGTTATTATTTGAAATTTTCTATGGCATTCTTGAGTATAGTGAAGATGATGTGGAAAACTAGCTAATCGACTATTCGATAAAAATCAAGATATTGAAGAAGCTTTGCATAATATTTCTATTGATCTAAGGGACTTGGAAGGTGAGATCTTCAATATAAAAATCCGGCATGAAATCAACATGGCGCCAATGAGGAGCTACATCGAGGAGTGGTTTAAAAAGGCTATCGACAAACTTACCGATGAAGGGAAAAGGACAGTTGAGATGGTTCATATAACCATAGATGAAAGCCATAAAAGGACATCAACGAGCAAGTGACAAACATGAGATACCATCATAGTAAGTTCATACTGATCACATATTTCTATCTTTATCAAGATTTTTATCCAGATAATCCACCTCTTTAAATAGAAAGGTTTAACCGAAGACTGATAATTTCTTTTTTCTTCTTACCAGGTCTTGGTGTGTTCCACCGGTCACTTTCTTTTCTTTACAAACTTCATTCTTATACATATTTTCTTTATGGTATGTGGGAGCCCCAATCCCATTCATTATGAAAAACACATTTAAATTTCATAGAATGTGTATTGAACTATATATTTTTTAAAAATTCCAAGAGAGCTATTTTGGGAACAATCTCGACTGTACTTTGTAACCCAGTTTTTCTAAATATAAAGTGTTTGAGGTTGGTTTATCATTATATTCATTTGATCTCCCATGTATCACTCTGTCAAAGTTATCTTATGCATGCAGATCACTTTCTTTTAATTTTTTATGTGATATGAAATCTTTAGCCCTACTATGATGGATGTAAGGAAATTATGTTAATTTGCTTTAAATGTCTGAATGTATGTGTTTCATGGTCCATTCTCATGAACTTTCTTTTAAAAGAAGAAAAAAACATTTTCCATTTTTATTTTCTATATGTTTTTACTTTCCTTCGACGAACTTCTATAAAAGTCCCAAATTTTAAAAATCTCAAATAGAGGAGTACCACCTCTATACAAATGTAGGGAGATTTGTATCCTCGTGAGGTTGTCGTTTCAGTCCTAACGGATTCAAGCATCAATACCTTGTACCTATTTTTTCCTCCATCTTCTTCCTTCAACTTGTAAACCCATTTATTCTATAATGCTCTTTTTCCTATAGGAAACTAAACCAAATCCCAAGTCTGGTTATTTACCAGGGAATCCATTTCCTCTTTCATTCCTTGCTCCCACTTCGTTTTAGTGTCTACCTACATTGCCTCTTCATAATATTTTGATTCACCATAATTAGTCAACAATAAATAATACAATGAAGGAGAGTATCGTTTAGGGGGTCTACTTAACCTGGTAGATATTCTAACAACACTTGCAGGAGTTTGAGGTACCTGTTACTCCTATTGTTGTACATTTTGATTTTCTGGTACCTTTGGAATTTCTTTTTCAGTGATCTCATCAAGCACTTTGTATTCTGGTTTTCCTTTTTCTTGTATTTTTCCCTGCAATTGATCTTTGTACATGATATTCTCATTGAATATGACATCTCTACTCCTAATGATTTTGTGATTTTCATAATCCCATAAGCGATGACCAAAATCATTAACACTGTATCCAATAAAGGTACACTTATTGGATTTTTCCTCAAGCTTTGTTCTATTTTCTTTATCAATCTGGATAAATGTTTCATAACCGAAATTATTCAAAAAAGAATAGTTTACCTTTTTACCTATCCATGCCTCCTCTAGAATTCTACCATCCAAAGAGCTTGAAGGTCCTCTTTTTATCAAGTTAACAACAATATCTATAACATCCACCCATAATTGTAAGGGAAAACCAACATGCAATCTCATACTCCTTGCACGCTCCATGATTGTCATGTTCATCCTTTCTGACACGCCATTTTCTTGTGGTGTTCCTGGAACTGTCTTCTCTCTACGAAACTCATGGTATGAACAATAATCATCAAACTCCTTGCTGCAATATTCACCTCCATTTTTTGGTCTGAGACAATTCAATCTTTTTCCTGTCTCATTCTCAAATAAAGCTTTCCATTTCTTAAAAGTATCAAAAACATCATTTTTTTGTTGAATGTAATAAACCCAAGTTTTTCTAGTTGCATCATCAATAAAAGTAACATAATAACAAGAGACATCAAGAAATGATACCTGTCTTGGTCCCCATACATCTGTATGCACAAGATCTAACCTTTCACTCTTCTTTTCTTTTTTGACTCTGATAAATCCGACTCTCTTTTGTTTTCCATTAACACAATGCTCACAGAAATCCAAATCAATTTGTTTAAGATTTGGAAACAAATTTATTTTTTGAAGTATCTCCATCCCCTTCTCACTCATGTTTCCAAGTCGATGATGCCACAATGTTGTATCCACTCTTTAGAAGCTCAAGAGATAGAAGAGTCAGTATTACTAGTACATAAATATAATGTACCTACCTTCTCTCCTTTTGTTATCACCAATGATCATTTGGTGACCTTCCACACCTTATCTATAAATATGAATATACAACCTTCACTTCCCAACTGCCCTTTTGAAATAATATTTTACCTTAGATCTAGAACATGTCTTACCTCTTTCAACAACCAATGGTTTCCATTCCTTTGTTTTTTTTTACCTTTCCCATTCCAAACATTTTGCATGGTGCATCATCACCAAATGAACCTGTCCAAAATCACCTTGAACATAATCTAGAAAAGGTTTCTTATGGGGTGTGGTGTGAAATGAAGCCCCTAAATCTACTACCCAAGACTCAGAAATATTATCTACAGAAAGAATCAAAGCATCTTGTAATACATCACCTGTTACATTTGCTTCCTTATTTTTCTCCTATTGTCCATCTCTTTGTTTCTTTGGAGCTCTACAATCTTTCTTCAGATGTCATTTCTTTCACAATTAAAATACTCTATATTTCCTAGTCTATATTTGGATCTTCCCTTTCTAGAATTCTCAGGGTTCCTTGATACCTTTTCTCTATCCTTTTGTCTTCCCCTGTTCTCCATTTTTAACGCATTACCTTATTTTTCACCAGTGATTTTTCGTCACATTTCCTCACTAAGGATAACACCAACAACATCATCAAATTTTAAAGTGTTTGAACCAGAGAAAGAGTTACTTACAGCCATGACCAAGTCATTATAGCTTTATGGCAATGAACACAAGATTAGAAGATCCCTGACCTCATCATCAAAGTCCACTTTTACAGAACTTAGTTGATTAGTAATCGTATTAAATTAATTTAAATGATCTGCAACAGGCCCACCTTCTGACATCTTCATATTAAATAATCTCTTCATTAGAAATACCTTATTGGATGCCGAGGGTTTTTCATACAGTTTATCCAATGCGTCCATCAACTCCTTTGTTGTCTTTTCTTTTGAAATATTGAAATCCATCAACGTTGCTAGGCTCAACCGCATTGTTCCTAGTGCCTTTCTGTCAAGAACCTCCCATTCTTCATCCTTCATGGTCATCAGCTTCTTTGCTATTCCACCCATTGGTAGGAATATATCCTTTTGATATAAATAATATTCCATCTACATCTTCCATAACTGGTAGTTTTGGCTGTTAAATTTCTTGAACCTAAACTTTCCATCTTCTGTCATTGCTCCCACTTGAACCAGGAACCCTCTTTTCTTGCGAGTTACCTTTCTCTCTGATACCAATTTCTAGAAAAATAGGGTTGTGGAGCAACAAAATAAAAACAAATGTGGAAATAAAACACAGAAGATACACAATACAATAGAGACACAAATATGTGTGGTTCACCCAGTGTGGGATACATCCACCAGAGAAATTGGCAGGTCCTTTCTTTGTATTATCCAACAAAATGAGGGGATACAACCTACAACACACCCGTTGTAACTTCCTATTCTTTTTCTCACAATATCCTCTCTCAGAATACAATATTCGCAATCATGCATAACTGCAAAACAATTTCCCTCATAAAAGAGGGTTTCCTTCTAGGGAAAAAAACCCTAAGATAACTTCTCTTGTCATATATACAACCTTATAATGAACAATCCAGATTTACTATGAAATTACAATATACATTTACAAGGAAATTTTCCTTCGGGGGCTTCTCCTCCGAACCCCAGCAGGGGGGGAAAGCCCCCCTATAACTCCCCCACATGGAGCAGTGTACAGTCTTCCGGGGTATAAAGTCTTCAAGGGGTATAAAGATAGCTAAAAAACAAAGACCTGTGAATCAAGAAGATAATCAAGCTCCACAACCAACAAGAATTTCCATGAATTTCATTCAAAGGGTGAGATTTATCCATAATGATTTTTTTGAAATATGTCATTGGGAGAGATAAAATGTTGATACCAAGTTTAAGAAGAAATGTTGTATGGAAATAAGATTCCTACTTAATGATAAAAATACAAAAGAAAAAAAATCGCAAAGGAAGTGATGTATTTAGAGCTGTGGATAACTATTTTCTATTGAGATTTAGAAATGGACAAGGATTGGATTTGATAGACGAGATCTTCACCCTATGGGAAAATATTAGTATAAAAAATTAGAGAGTTAAGAAGACTAAACCATTGATATGTGGCACAAGTAAGACAAGTCCTGAAATAAAAAATCTTCCAGATGATATGACTATAACACCTTGGAGATCAATACGAGTGAAGGATGAGAAACTTATCATAGCTATATTATCACGTGTAAGGTAGAGATAATTGTCAATGGAATAAATGTGTGATGAAATTAAAAAATAAGTTTGTTGAGTTATTTTTATTTATGTTAGGACGAGAATTTTTATTTTTTTTTCAGTTTAACATATCAATGTTCTAAGTATTTTATTATATTTTATAACATTATTTTTTATTTATTTAGTCACAAGGTGTATATGAGAATACAAGAGGAAATGGTCAAGATATTGAATGAAAAAACTTGGGATGATGTTAAACTCAACTATCCAAATTCAAGCTCTATAATAGTATAGAAACATTTTTTTGTTGCATTCAAAAAGGTATGTTGATTTATTACATTCATATTATTTATTTGTAAGTTAATTTATTTCTATTTTAATAGTTATAGATATATAACTATATGCTTGTTTGTTTCATTAAATATGCCAAAGAAGAATGCAGGTGGAGTACCTGAAACTTTCAAAAGTTTTATTCAAAAATCCAAGTTTGAAAGAGAAAGAATACTCCCTAGTTATTGTGGATATCCCTAATGGATATAATATCCAAAACATTGGATATGATACTAAGCCTTATACTTATCAAGATTTCAATAAAGTGGTTATGGGATTTACGAAAGTTACAACATCACCATTTTGGAGATTTATGGTATTTCATTTAGACACACAACAAGGATTAGTGCAATCAAGCTTCAAGGGGAAACAAAAGACAATGATGCAGTTTGTTTGGTAAGATATTGAAAGTGTATGTTTAACAATTAAGATTAAAAAACAATTTTATTAATTCACAAGTTAATTGAATTTGTGCTTATTTATGTTACATGCACAAGCCTAATATTCAGATCTCTAATAGAGAATCATTTAAATGTTATTTTGAGAGTATAAATCTTGCAACCAGGACAAAAGATGATTCTTATAATTCTATTCTTGTCAATGCAAAAGATGGAGAGACTCCTAGTAGTGTATTGGTATACAATGTTGTGGTTAGAAAACTAACATATGAGGAAAATGATTTGAAAGGAGAGATGGTTAACATTTATAAAAAACCACAAACATTAATTAATTATCTTATAGATATATTTTCAAATGAAGGAGATTGGGTTTTGGATTTGTTCTCGAGTTCATGTAAGAATTATGATCTAATATTTATGAAATCATACTTCAATCTTATATTATTTTTAATTTATGTCTTTTTACAGTATCTAACTTCAATATTTATTTTGTATTTTGTGATTAAGTGCAACATTAGCATGTTGCTTACATAAAGGAAGGAATTGCATAACCATTGAAAGTGACCCAATGTAATGCAGTTTTATTCAACAAAGAATTAATGTTATTCCATCTCTTCCAAATGAAATGCAAGAAGTTGGCTTGAGGAAAGGAGATTTTAGTGAATCAATGATCCATATTTTATAAGAAAAACAAAATGAATATAGATTATTATCAAAATATGCTTAACACAAAATATCAGATATACAGTAAAACCGGTTTCTATTCTATAAGGAAATAAGTTGAAACTGTAAAATGCAGCAGAAAACAAGCTTGCTAGAATGGTAGCGACTTATCTCTGAGAAGAGATGTGATGGTTGCGCTCATTCAAAAAAATATGATTCAATGAGGCTCTGAAGGAATTTTTACCATAAACAGGAATGTCAAAAACCCTAGAAATCCAAAAACCTAACTCTATGAGATGAAGCACCAAAAGTCATGTGGGCCATGTTTGGGTAAGTTAGTACATCAACTTCACGGGGTCGTAACTTTTGCATACGATCTCCGTTTTAGGCGCACGATAGCCCGTTTGAAAGGTATATATGAGGACTACACATTTTGTCATAAGAATCTAACTCTATTTTTAATTTGATTGTGGAGAGACCTAAAAACGTTGTTTAGGGCCTCAAAACAGCCCTCGAAGTCCGAGACCCGAAAACTAGAAAAAAAATGCCAAACTGAAAAACTACCAAAATGAGCTAGTTGGAATAGGTGGGAGGCCATGACATCCATCTGGATCAATCCTCCCTTCTTATTAAGCAATGGTATCCATTGCATTGATTTCCCCCATCAGATGAGGACATTTTTGTTGAATTTGACCCCAGGTGAGCCATTTCCCTTGGTGCATGAGATGCCCTTCTTTAACAACTCGATAAAGCTGGATCCTTTGTTGGCGAGTTCCCTTGACCTGTTTTTCCACAATATGATCACCAGATTCTTTTTATATGCAGTCTAGGTTGATCTATGTTGGTGTCAGCGATTCTGTTACCTCTGAGGTGTAAAATAATGGTGGGAAATAAGGTCAAAGGAGATCCACGTTGAACACTGGGTGAAGGCCAAGGAAAGGAGGAATGTTGAGCTCAAAAGCATTATCAACCACATCCTTGGTGATGGTGTACGACCCATAATAGAGTGGATGAAGCTTCCGATGTGGTCCTATAAGGCGTTCTTTCTACAAGTGCAACCAAACTTTGTCGCCCACCTGAAACTTATGTGGCACCCAGTGTTGATCATGGCGTTGCTTGTCCTTGTCATTGGACTTCTGTAGGATATTCTAAACATATTGGTGGATGTGCTAAATTCACTCAATGAATCGACTAGCTTTTTCAGCTTCAGTTGGAGTAAGATATGATTCGACGGAGGTGACCACAAGGGGTAGTGCAACATCTATGGGACCCAATGGTTGGAATCCCAACCCCACCTAAAAGGGGTTGTGACCGGTTGAGCTATGCAAGGCTTAGTTGTAGCTATGCTAGATATAGGGAACACTCTCATCCCATGTGCGAGGGTGTTTGGAATTATACATGCGAAGGATATGCACGATCATTTGATTTACGACCTTGATTTGGCCATCTGTCTAGGGGTGGAAGGTTGTGGATTTGGTGACTTTGGTGTCCAACAGTGACTAGAGGCTCGACCATAATGTTATGAGAAATCAAATATCTCGATCTAAGACAATGGTTTGTGGGATTCCAAAATGTACCCAAACTCGTTCAAAGAAGAGCTTGCCTGTGACATATGTTGTGATGCTCTTCTTCCATGCGACCAAAATTTCCATCTTAGAAAAGTGATCAACAACCACAAAAACATAGTCATTTCCCTGCTTGGTGGATGTCAGGCCCAATATGTAGTCCATTGAGATGGATTCCCATGGACTTTTAGGAGTAGGAAGAGGGGTGTACATGTCCTATTTCTCAATCGTCTATTTGGCAATAGCATAGGCAATGCAGGACCTGATATACTTGTTGACCTCCTGTCAAAGTTTCAACTAGTAGAAATGTTTCTGCAACATTGTCACTATCTTTTCAATGTCGAAGTGTCTTGTCACTCGACTGTAGTGGGATTCCTAGATCATTTTCACTCGCTCGCTTGATGGAAGGTAGATATGGCCCAGATAGCATAGCAGCCCATCCTGAAGATGGAAATTAGCCACAACTGTGTTGGTGCCCAACATTTGGTAGGTGGTGGAAAAGTCTGGGTCTGTCTCATAGAGTTGGGGCCATCCAGAGGTCTCATTGTCACAAGATTCTAGCATCATGGTGAGTGTCGTGACTAGCGGTCTACTGAGGAAATCATCGACATGATTGGTGCTTCTTGTTTTATACTTGATGTTGAGGTGGAATTGATACAAGTATGTGGACCACTTCTGATGGCAGTCATTCTATAATTTGCCTTATGTCTGCATGAAATAAAGTGGCTTACGATGAGTGTGGATGATTGTCTCCTTCCCAAGAATGTAATGTCTCCATTGGCAGCGGGCTTTCACAATGGAGTACATTTCTTTTTCATAAGTAGGGTACTTATGGAAAACATATGATAGTGTCTCACTATGATAGGCCACGAGGTGGCTGTGCTGTGTGAGAACGACACCCACAACATAGTCGAAATCATTTGTATCGATCTCAAAGGGTTCTTGTAGGTTCAATAATAAAAGTATTGGGGATTAGCAAAAGCACTGCTTCAAATCATCGAACACTTGTTGTTGGGACTGGACCCACACAAATTTCTCCTTACCACCACCCCCGGTTACTTGGATGAGGGCCCATGCAATATGGGATAATCCCATCACGAACCTACGGTAGATATTTTCAAGGCCCAAGAAGATCTGAAGCTCAGTGAGTGTGGTTGGGGTTGTCCAGTCACAGGTGACTTGGATCTTCGTTGGATCCACATGTATGCCATATTGATCAATGATGTAGCCTAGGTAATGGACCATGTCCATGCCAAAGGAGCATTTTTCCAATCTAGCATATAGCTTGTGCTACCGTAGGGTGTGCAGACCCTGTTGAATATGCTGCAAGTGTTCTACCCAAGTCTTGTTGTAAATGAAAATGCCATCTAGATACACCACTACAAAAGTATTGGTGAATGGCCATAGGATATCTTCCATCATCCTCATGAAAGGGGTTGGACCATTTGTCAAACCAAAGGGCATGACCAACCATTCAAAAAGACCTTCCTTTGAATTGAAGGTGGTCTTCCATACATATGTTTGTTCTATCGGGACCTGGTGATATCCAGACTTCAGATCAATCTTACTAAAGCATTTGACCCTCATAAGCTGATCAAGGAGGTCGTCAATTTGGGGAATCGAGTATTGGTTTCTGACTGTGATTTTATTCAGAGCCCTAAAATCAATGCAGAGTCATCATGTTCCATATTTATTCTGTACCAGCATGATTGGGCTCCCACAAGGTGATGATATAGGATGGATGTGCCCCTTGTGGAGCAGCTCTTGGATCTTCCGCTTGATCTCCTCATTCTCTAACAAAGAGCGGTGGTAGACTGGCCCATTGGGCAGTGGTGCATAGGGGGTCATATCGATGGGGTGATTGACCTGACAGTGTAGAGGTACCCCAATAGGTGAGGAGAATATATCTGAGTATTCTTCCACGACCTTATCCACATGCTTCTACTATGTGGAGAGGTTAGCCGCGGAGACCCTGGATATGGCTGTCATCTTTCACTCATTCTGAGAGAGAATCACGAAGAAGAAAAACTTCCTTGTCTGAGAGATGACCTTCCTGCATTGATTGGAAAATATCAAGGAAATAACACTAGGTCATACTGCCTCGGGTATCCTGTACAATTTCTTGTTCAAAGTAATAATAACACTGCAAGGCCTAGACTCATATACAGCATGGAGTTTCCATAAATATGGTTGGCCCAAAAGAACATTACAAACTTTGAGAGGGGAAACATCAAAAAATATCTCATCTTTTAAGGGCTTGATGTCGTATTACATACGACATTGTTGGTTGACGCAGATGTCTCTTCCTTGGTAGAGCCATCTGATTGTGTAGGGTTGTGGGTGCGGTGTTGTCGGTAGGGCGAGTAGCTTGAAAACCTCTGTTGAGATGAGGTTCTTATGGCTACTACTATAAATGATGAAGTGCAGTGGGGTACCCTTCATCCACATCTGTGAATGAAAAATTTTCTTGCCTTCCTCTGGCTCATCTGGTTCACCGGGTTGCAGCTTGGTGGTAGAAATGGTAGCACTAGGTTTTATGTCAATGATCCATCTCCCCCTTTTTGGTTCTGACTCGGAGTCGAAACTTGCATCTGATTCAGAGGCTTTCACCTCAGCCACCAGCGACTGCTTTGAGCGGCAATCAACAGTGTTATTCTAGGGGCTCTTATGGAAGTCGCGCCATTTCCCAGTATATTTATTTTCTTTCCGGTGTCCTTCTTTGCTTTCAACCTGGACTAGTTTTCCTGAGGTATTCCATATTTTATCTGCAGTTTGGGGCCACCCTTTCCTGGATTTTTCTGTGAGGTGTTCCCAGGCCCAAATTTATGCATCTTTTGTTTGAGCTTCTGCTCGATTTTGACGATATACCAGTAGGTTGCGCCCAAGGACGAGATGTCTAGAAAATCCATTTCATCATGGATGTATCTATGCAGACCATCATGATACTTGAGCACTAGATTTTGCTCAGAATATTTGACACCCATTTTGGTGCGCAAGGTATGGAAGATATTCATGAACTCGGGCACTACTTGGTCTCTTTCCTTCCATAGTGTGGTCCATTTTGTGTACCGGTCGTCATAACTTCCAACATGGTAGTATTGTTCCTTAATAGCATCCCTTAAGGACTCACAGGTGACCATAGATTCAACCATTTGTCTACAACATCTATGTCTATCTGAACTTCAAATATAGGAATATCAAAGTTGATTTGTACCTTGAAGGAGGCGGCACCTTTGTTTGAGGAAGATGTGTCACCTGTTGGTAGTCGCCGAAGGCTTTGTGAAAAACTATCCATCATCTCATTCCTCTATTGTGTGAGGGATTCCTAGAGAAACATTTTCAATGGATCTTATGTCTCATCCTCTTTCTTTTCTCCCTCCATGAGAGGTTTCTTGGGCATGCGATAATTGTTGTCCTCAAGGGAAACAAGCTCTAGACTCAATTATTTGTACCCTGACCTTGTTGGGGACATGAATTAAGAATGACAAAGAGAAGACCACTTTGATACCACTAATCTGGATTTTATGAGTAGAACGAAATGAATACAGATTATTATCAAAATATTCTTAACACAGAATAAAATATATACAGTAAAACTGGTTTCTATTCAATAAGAAAATAAGTTGAAACTGTAAAATGCAGCAGAAAACAAGCTTTCTAGAATAGTGGCAGTTTATCTCTGAGAATAGATGTGACAGTTGTGCTCATTCGCAAGAATATCATTACAATGAGGCTCTCAAGGCCTTTTTACCATAAACAGGAATTTCAAAAACCCTAGACATCCAAAAACCTAACCCTAGGAGATGAAGCGCCAAAAGTCATGTGGGCCCATTTGGGTAAGTTAGTACATCAACTTCCCGGGGTCGCAAATTTTGCATATGATCTCCATTTTAGGCACACAATAGCTCATTAGAAAATTCTATCTGAGGACTACACATGTTGCAATCAAAATCTGACTTCGTCCACAGTTTGATTGTGGGGAGCCCTAAAAACACTGTTTAGGGTCTCAAAATGACCCTGGAAGTCAAGGACCCGAAAACTATTGGAATAGGTGGGAGGCCACTGACATCCATTTGGATCAATCAAAGGTGGAAAAAATGTCAAAAGAACCTCAAGTACCATTAGGAGGTATGATTGGAAAGGATCACTTTGAAGAACTTGTAGGTATCAAAGAGCCAATGGAAGAGCAAAATGACACAATGGAAGCACAAAATGATGTCGAAGAAGATGATAATGTGCCTGTTGAGAATGATGAATTTGAGATATATGATATTGTTGATTAGTTTTAAGATTCCCTTGAAGAAGATGCTCAATTTTGCAAATTTTTTATGAGCTATAACTGTAATGTTTTGACTTTCAGATTTTAAAATAAGAATGAAGATGTATCTATTGTTGTTTTGTGATGAATATTTTTATTTTTTTCTTTTTCATTTTATTTGTATTTGAATCACTATACATTGGAAAATTTTATTAAATGTTGTTATTTTTTTACTTCAAATGTATAAAAATATGAAAGAAAATGATAATTTTTTTATAAAATTTTGACTTTTTTTGTTCAATTATGTCCATAAAAATGTTTTATTTGACATGCTATTTTATAGGAATATGTACCAAAATGTATAGGTTTTTTATTATATATGGCTATAAATTGTATATATTTTTTGCTAAATATTCAAAAATAGTGTTATTTAACTACAATTTTTTCTATGTTTTGAAGTAAAGGTAAACAATGTGTTAAAAATGATGTTTTCCACTATATTTTAAAAGTATGGAACGATAAATTAATTAAGGAGACACAATTATATGAAAAATCGTAACTTCAAAAAAGTAAATGGTAAAAAAAAAAAATTAAGATTGAAAGAAGCATGGAAAAATGACTATAAACACCGTTGAATAAAAAAACAATGAGAAAAATTTGAAAATAGATGAAAAATAAGCATTTAAAAAAATAATGTGGAAACATTGTGGATCGAAAATTTTAAAATATTGAAAAAACACCTAAAAAACGGAGGGGTTGTGCTACTGGTAGCACCATTTTTAAAAATGGGGTAAAAAATTGAACCCCCCCAAAAACGAGAACTCTGTAGAGTTCTCGTTAAGTTGGTAACTATGTTTGGCCACCACAAGGACTATTATGACAATCATTCAAGACTTACTCAACATCTTTAAGGGTAAGACAATGATGAAAAATAGTGTCAAGTCCTCATCAAAAAAGGATATCAACAAATGAGGAGATATTGAGAATCCTTGTGATGAATGTGACATCTATCATCACGTGAAAGATGGAGGACAAACTTTTGAGTGCATAAGTAAATTAAGATGCCACCATAGCAATGATCATTCAATAATAAGGTGAAAAAGTATTCATCAAGAAGATCATCATTAAGGGGTGGATCGACCACACTTGTTGGTAGGTCAAAGATGAACTCTGCCAAGGCCAAGGTTTTCTTACTCTTGGGAGTCACAAACTAGAGATCAAAATATGAGAGGATAAAAATCCAATGGGTGAATTTACCATTGATGGCTCACCTATTCAAGAGATATAGCATGGGATTTGAATTCATAATGACCTAGGTATTTCTTCTTAGGATATAATGGAATATATTTAGATAGAAAATACAATGGATAATGTTAACTTTTCATCACGGTTGTATGAAAATTGTATTCCTAATATGTTCTTACTAGTGTAATAGATGGTGTTCTCAGGGTGATCCTTCCCTCCCTATACTAACACAATGGCCATGGAAAATAGTGACCCATAGATGTAGAGGATGTGGTCCTTATTAAATTTAGGTGATCTTATTAAATGATAAAATGTGAGTGCACCACTTTAATGCATAAAAGTATTTTTGATCTTGGTCATCCCATACAAATGGTATGTTGAAATGAAACAAAAGATAAACCCATGAGCACAAATGATCTATAAAAATTTTTGGATATTCCACTGGACAGTTCATCACAACAGATCTAATAAAGTATTAAAATATTTACTGTGAAGGTCAATTTCCTTTAGATATCATATTCTTTAATTACTGGTTTTCTACTTAAAATGTATGAAATAGATGAAATATGAAAAATATAGAACAAAAATAAATACTCACACATCATTGAAAATTAAACACAAGATATGACCTAGGAAACCTACTATGGGAGAAAACTCAACTAGAAGGTGAGGCCGCTTTGCTCTCTTTTCTTCAAATGTAAGTACAAATAAATAGACACTCTATGAGGAATTTTCTTTGACACTATGGTCTGTATGGATGCTACAAAATCTCTCCTCCTCTGTTATGCTCACATAATACCACTCTCATATGTTTTTCTCAGATATGGAAAAGATAATATTCAAAATAATGGAACCCCTTCTCCTCCTAGCGGCCTAGTATTTAACATAGCTCGATAGTCGTCTAGGGTTAGGGTATTGACTTCCTAAGATGTTGAGGCCTTTCTCTGTGATATCTTGATCATGCAACCCGATTGGATAATAGAAGCAAGGGATGAATGGAAGAATGATGAAAAAGTGTGGACTCTCTTTCAAAAGTTGCAACAGGATTCCAATGCATCAGATACATTTACATGGAAAAATGATTCACTATGGTACAAAGATCACTTATATTTATGTAAGAACTCCCAACTCAAACAAAAGGTACTATTGGAATTGCACACCTCTCCAATAGGAGGGCACTCGAGATTTTTGAAAACCTACCATAGGGGAAAGAAGGAATTTTTTTGGGATGGACTTAAAACTGGTGTTCAAAGGTTTGTGGCAGAATGTTTGGTTTGCCAAAAAAATAAGGTGGAAACAATTAAGACCCCAGGTATTTTAATACCATTAGCCATCCCAAGTCAGTGTTGGGAGGAGGTTTCCATGGATTTCATCATAGGGTTACCGAATTCTGAAGGAAAGAGTGTCATCATGGTGATTGTTGATAGACTGACCAAGTACACACACTTTTGTGCACTCTCTCATCTCTTCAAAGCCAGTACAGTTGACACCGCATTCATGGAGACAGTTCAAAAGCTACATGGCAGCCCAAAGATTATTGTAAGTGATAGAGATCCCATCTTCACTGGACATTTTTGGACAGAATTATTTTCTTGTTTGGGTACTCAATTGGCTCATAGCTCATCCTATC
>ML781407.1:419703-456612 GCA_009831015.1 Picea engelmannii
CATAATCACATGAAACAACAAGCATATCAACATCGTAGTGAAAGAAGTTTTGAAGTAGGGGATTGGGTGTTTTTAAGACTACAACCATGCAAACAGATGTCCCTCAAGCAAGCCAAGAAGGATAATAAATTATCACCAAAGTATTATGGCCCTTATAAGGTGTTGCAAAATATTAGTACTATGGCATACAAATTGGAGTTGTCTGCATCTTCACGATTACACCCAGTTTTCCATGTTTCATGCTTAAAGAAGGTTATAGGTGACAAGATCCTAGTTCAAACTATATTTCCAGAACTTGAGGAGGAAAGAAAAATCATATTGGAGCCTAAAGCCATCACCGACACAAGAATTCGCCAGCTGAGGAATAGATCCATTTCAGAGTATCTCATTAAATGGAGGAAACTACCGGCTTAAGATTCCACTTGGGAAGATGAGTCTTTTATATAGAAGCATCCAAAGTTACTCAAGCATTGCGGACAACACTTGTCTCAAGGGGAGGGGCATGTTAAGCCCTAAATAGTGGCTCATTACCCCTTAATTGGGGCATATTACATTAGTAATGTTATTTTATTTATGTCGGATTTAGTCCATTAGTTGTAATTATACCTCCTTGTCTCCTATATATACAAGGAGACATTTTCATTTGGAATCATCTTGTATTGGGACATTTATGTGGGCATAAGGAGGTTTCCCCCTCGAACAGGCTTATTATCTGAATTTCTCTCTTTTTCAAAGTGTTGAGTACTTATTCTGAGGTTTTTCTATGCTATATTGATATTTGGTTCCTAACACTTTGTAAGATAAAGTTTACCAAATATGTGCCATAGAGGAGAATGACTCAATCCTCCCCGACAATGGTGCCAAAATGTTATCGCGGGATTTGTACTTTTGCAAATCCCAACAAAATATCCCCAAATCTTGCGTAACAATGGAAGAACCTACAATTATCACCTTAGTAAGAACTTCCCCTGTTTTAGTGATGGAATAGGTCCACCACAAGAGAGGATTTTGTTGTGACCTCAAGGGATCAAATAGCAAGTTTATTATCCAAGCTTATTGTTGTAATCTAGGGAAAAGTAGGGGAATGTTACCAGTAGTTCAGTACACAAGAAATCATAGAATCACATATATATACATATAGAGAGAGACATACACAAAGTAGTGGAATCCCAAAGGACATTATTTATTAGATATATGATTCAATACAACACAATGGATTCTCGTTCTCGGATACGTACTTGTCTATTTATACCTACATATTCAGTAACCACGAAGTTGAAACTACTTAACTGTCTGGCTTGGTCAATTAGCAAAACTATCGACCGACTTATAGTTTTAACTTCAACAGTCGACCAACTAACTCCTAGTCGATTGTCGGGTCTAGTCGACTAGTCCCTACAACATCTCCCCCTACCTTAATTTCTTGCTCATCCCGAGCGAGAGGGGAGTAAAAAAAAAAATTATTTTACATTGATTGTTTACAAATAGAAATGATAGAAAGACAGAAAGAAGAGGAATTATAGCCAAAAAAAAATTATGCTTGATAGGATTATGGAGCCATATTCGATTGTCCTGCTATCCCGAGATCTTTGATGCTAGTCGAGTCGATTGTGTCCTTTGGTATTCTTTTTGTACTAGCTTCGAAGGAAGTCTGTAGGATGTTGGGAGATGAATGTTACAGATGTTGGGTGAAGTCCTGCCATGCATTAATCGACTGGTGTGCTTCCATACCTACTATCTTGATATGTGCAAGCAATTTTACTTTGTCTGATATTTCTGCTTATTGTATTATGGTCGCTTCTGGGTCAATCTGTTGTTCCATCTCTTGAATATTTTCTTTGAGCTACGCGAGGGGAATTACTATGATTTCAGTTTCCAAATGTACTTTGTGTCCTTCCTTATATCATTCTTGTTCTTGCTGTGAGAGTTGTGACTCTACTTATTTTTCTTTTGCTAACTAACTTGTGAGGGCCTCTTTGATCTTGATTTAAGTCATCATATTTCTGGTCTTTTCTATGTTTTCGACTGCAACTCTTTGTATTCTTCCCTTTCTAAATGAATTTGCAAAGTAGGTTGGCCAGTCACTTAACACTAAGTTTATCATTGTAGCACGCTTGGTGACTACTTCCACATTTTGTCTGAGTCATTTAAGATTGTTGTATTCTATCACCATGATGGTGGTTGTATGTTCTTTGATTCTTTGATTATCAGTCCTTGCTACGTCGTATTGTTGTTCTATATATTCCTTTTCCTTTTAGATACATTCAAATTGTTGTTGATTTTTTGTATTAGTTGTGATTAGACTTTCGACAAAGTCTTTAAAACCCACCAAGGGGCTCTCCATTTCTGGAAGTTGCTAAGTTCCTAAATGCTTGATGACCTTCTCTCTGCATTCTTGTAGAATTTTCTTTTGATCTTCCTTTTATTGTTGAAACCTGACTTCCTTCTTTAAGAACTTTCTTCCACCTCTTTATTGATTCTTTTGTAATGAATTGATGTAAGTTGAAGAGGTGTTGGTCGGATAATGATGTCGGGTCAAGTGTATATTGGACAGTTGACCCAGAGGGGCTGGATGATCAGGTCTCTTTAAAAGTAATTTGCAAAGATTTGTTTTTCTTACCCTTTCCTGATGTTGTTGTTGGCTCCCCATCCTTCTCTTGAGCTTGTGTTGTAGGCCCGTGACTCTAATCAACCTTTTCCCTTACTGTTGTTTCCTTCTGTTGCGTTTTCTTTATTTCTGTCTATAGGGAAGAATGTTGATCCTATGTTGGATCTTGTATTGTATGTTGATCCTATGTTGGATCTTGTATTGTATCCTTATTCAGATCATTTTCTAGGAAGGGATCCTCCCTGTGTTCCTGTTGTTGATGTTTTCCTACTTATGTGGGAACAACGGTCGTGATCTATACTGGTCCTAATTCATAAATATTATCAATCTGGGTGGTGATTTCCTAGAGGTTGACTTCAAGATGACCAACTGGTTGTTTTATATGTTCAAATGGATGGACTGGTTGGATTGGTATTTGATCGATCAACTCATGTTATTGTGTAATTTTGACTAGTTGAGCCAATTGGATTGGTATTTTTTCAACCGACTCAGGTTGCTCTGGTCGGTCGATCTCAATCTCCTCATTGACCAACGTAGATGTTGGGTCTGACTTAGTTGCTTCTGACGACTCAACAATTACAAGTTTTATCTTCCTCTTCTTTGTAAGTCATTCCTAGACTATGGTTATTATATTAGGTGGTGGGGATTCTTTTGTTAAATCGATTGGTGGGTTAGTCACTCTCCTTTTTCCTAATGTTGACTTCATATTGAATTCTAATTTTGACTAGTTCTTTGTGATATTTTCTAGAGTTACCACAGTGGTCAAGTCTTTGTGTATCTTATGCCTCCTTTATCCCCTTGTTTGAATCTATCGGAGTGTATTTTTTATTTGTTTGACTTGTTGTTTTCATACTTTAGATTTTTCCATGGCTTCCTTCATTCTAGGTCCGATTGACGAGCTTAAAATATTCTTCAATGTATCAGTCTCTTGTTGGGTCTGCTTCTCTGTCTGCTTGATTTTTTTAGCAATTTTATTTGTGATACTAGTCAGATTTTCTTGAATGAAGGGGTCATTAAAGTCGATACCTCCAGTTTATTGAAAATTCTCACGCCAAATTTCTTCTGCGTCGAAATATATTTCTTTGACTTCGACTGTTGTTTTCCCTTTATATTTTTGCGCTCTCTACTTTATTTTTCTAGGCAAAGGTCATGTAGGAACAATTGTCAATGCTTCTAAGTCATCAACAAAGGGTATTGCATATAAATTTGTTTCTCTTTCTTCCTCATGTTCTGCATCAATGAGGGGGAGCACCAAAGGTAGTCCTAGTTGGTTAACTTCAAGAGGAATTTTTATCTCTTGGTCTATCTGTCTTTCTAATTCAGAAAAGATTTCCTTTGGTGTTGGATGATAATGTAACTCCTCTGATTCTAGGGTTGAATCCAATCCACACCAAAGTTGGTGCAGTCGAGTTCTAACTAGATATGGAAGGGTGTCGGTAGGGCTCGATGAACCGGTTGCTCGATGCGCCATCTATGTGAGTTATATTTTAAGTTTCCGACCCATAGTCGAAACATTTCTTGTGGATGTAGAGATATGGAAGCACCTGCCTGCTCTATTGCAAAAATTCTATATTTTTCCATTGTTGGAACCTTCCTAATTGTGAACGTAGGGCCACCAACTGGACTATATTTCTCCATTGTTATCCATATTAATAAAGAAGGGAATTTGAAGACCTCTGTAGCTTCTTGCCATTCTTTGCAGTTAGTTTGGATGATGTCGACCATGTATTCAGACCAGTTGAATATTTCTGCCTTTTTAAAAATTTGGCCAATTGACTTTATCATGGTCATTTTGACATCGGACGCTCGACCAATTAGTGTAAAGCATAAATATAAAATTATGGTAGTCCATCTTGCATGCAAGTCAGGGAATTTAATGATTAGTAACCCCTTTGAATTTTTTGTTGTAGTCGACTCGGTCAAAATTTGCATCCAAGCATCTGCATTTGAATTTTTTGGGACCTGGACATACCCCCATCTTTGAAATGTAAGTGATTATGTGAATAATCTCTCTTGTTATTATTATTGGACTATCAAGCCAGAGAAATCCATCGTGATACCAACTGACAATAAAATTTGTTTCTTCTTCCTTCCATCTCTCAAAGTTGGTGATTTGTTGTGCTCCTAAGAGGTTCTTCATTCCTACTTTTGTTATGAATTATCTCTTAGGCTTCCAAAAATCATCCTCCAACCCCCATTCTATTAAATTTTGCCACTATTTACTCCAATCCATCTCCTCTAGTAGTGACTGTCGAATATTTTTCATCTGAATTTGCAACGGCATTATGGTTGTTCTGTCGAAAATTTATTTTGGTGATCCAGGATGAACTTGGTGCCCACCTACCTTGTCCAGCTAGCTCTAAACAGTTTTATGGAAACCTACTATTTTTAGCATTTTTTCAGTTCCTAAACTTTTGGGACCATTTTGAGGGCCTAAACGGTGCTTTTCCGCAATCAAACACCTCAATGATTTCCAAAGGCTCTAATTGATCCCCCTAAATGAAGTTCCTCTTCAATACCTTTCCAACGAGCTATCATTCACCCTAAACAGAGATCATACGCAAAAGTTACAACCCTGGGAAGTTGATGTACTAACTTACCCCAACAAGGCTCACATGACTTTTGGCACTTCATCTCCTAGGGTTAGGTTTTTGGATGTCTAGAGTTTTTGAATTCATGTTTATTGTAAAAATTCCCTTAGATCCTCATTGTACTCATATTCTTTTGAATGACCGTGGTCATCACATCTCTTCTCATAGATAAGATACCACCATTCTAGCAAGATTGTTTTCAGTCTGCATTTTACAGTTTTCAGCATATTTCTTGTTTAATAGAAGTAAAGTTTTATTGTATCTCTATTATTGTTCATGGTGTCTCTATGTTAATATTATAAATAAGTGGCTTCATTTTATTCCTCTCATAATCTGGATCGGTGGTATCAGAGCAGTTTGTTCCTTGTCTTGTTTTTTAATGCATGTCCTTGACGCAGTCAGAGTATAGAGAGTTGGGTATCGAGATTGTTTCTCTTGAGAACAACTTCTCTCGCATGCCAAGAAACCATCCATGGAAAGTGAAAATAAATATGATGGGATAGGATATCCTTTCAAATGGTTGCTCGAGGAAGCCCTTGAATGACAAAGGAACGAGATGATGGACAACTTTGCACAAATCCTTCGATGGTTTCCGACAAGCAACGCATCCACCTCAAGCGGAGGTGTCACCCCCTTCAAGGTACAAGTCAATTTTGATATTCCTATATTTGAAGGTAAAATAGATGCAGATGTTGTATATAAATGTTTAAAACTTCTAGAGGGGTATTTTTTTGTCCACAACTTTTTTGATAGAGAAAATATTACATTTACACTCCTCAAGGTCGTCCCCCATGTCAAATATTGGTGGGAGACTTTCTGTGAGAAAAAGGAAATAGAGTGATCCACATTATTTGTAGTTGCACACACTTGAGGTTCCTTTAAGGATGTTATTAAGTAAAAATACTACCATGTTGGAAGTTATGATGACTTGTATACAATATGGACCACATTGACTTGTATACAATATGGACCACATTGCGCCAAGAAAGAGACTAAACAGTGCTAGAGTTCACTAATGTCTTTCATACCTTGCGCACCAAGCTAGGTATCAAAGATTCTAAGATACATCTAGTGCTCAAGTAATGGGATGGTTTGCATAGATACATCCAAAGAAAAATGGAGTTTTTGGAAATCTCATCCTTGGGTGTGGCCAATCGATATGTTGTCAAAATTGAGCAGAAGTTGAAACAAAAGACGCGACAGTTTGGGTGTGGGAACCCCGCACAGGAAAAGAGGGAAAAGGGAAGCCCCAACCCACAGAACAAAGGAAATACCAAATATGGGAAACCTAGGGACAACCATTCCAAGCCGCAAGCAAAGAAGGGCAATGGGAAGAAGATATCGGGAAGTGGTGTGACTTCCATAAGAGCCTATGGCATAACATTGTTGATTTCCGCTCAAAGAAGTCATTGGTGGTTGAGGTAAAAGCCTATGAATCAAATGCAGGTTCTGACTCTGAGTCAAAACTAGAAAATGGGATATGTATCATTGACATGGAACCCAGTGCCACCGTTTATACCATCAAGATCCATCCCGATGAACCTGATGAGCTAGAGGAAGGCAAGCACCTCTTTCATTCACAGATGTGGGTAAAAGGAACTTAGTTGCACTTCATCATTGATAGTGGTAGCCAGAAGAACCTCATCTCAGTAGAGGTTTTCAAGCGGCTAGCCCTGCCGACAACACCGCACCCGCATCCCTACACCATCGGATGGCTCTATCAAGGAATCGATCTTCGAGTCAGCCAATAGTGTCTCTTATCATACATCATCAAGTCGTTCAAAGATGAGGTATCATGTGATGTTGCTCCCTTTGAATTTTGTGATGTTATTTTTTTCCAACCTTATTTATGGAAACATCATGTTTCATATGAATCTATGATTCGAAGTGTTATTATTACTTTGAACAGGAAATTGTACAGGATACTCGAGGTAGTCCCACCTAGTGTTATTTCCTTGATCTCTACCAAGCAATGCAGGAAGGTCATTTCTCAGACTGAGAATTTTTTATTCTTCATGATTCACTTTTAGAGTGAGAAAAATGTTGTAGAAACATACATGGCCTCCGCAATTGACCTATCCATGCAGAAGAATCAAGTGGATAAGATCATGGAAGAATACAAATACATCTTTGCATCACCTACTGGGGTACCTATGCACTGTCAGGTCAAGCATCCCATCGATCTGACCCCCGGTGCATCGCTACTCAATGGGATAGTGTATTGCTACTCTCTGCTAGAAAATGAGGATATCAAGCATCAGATCCAAGAAAATATCCATAAGGGGCACATATGACCCATCTCATCACCTTGTGGAAGCCCAATTGTGTTGGTGCAAAAGAAAGATGGGACTTGGTGACTCTGCATTGATTACCAAGCCCTAAATAAAATCACAATCAGGAACAATTACCTAATTCCTTGAATTAACGATCTCCTTGATCAGCTCAAGGGGGTCAAATACTTCAGTAAGATTGATCTAAAGTATGGTTACAATCAGGTCCGAATAGAACTGACAAATGTATGGAAAACTTCCTTCAAGTCGAAAGAAGGTATTTTTGAATGCTAGGTCATGCCCTTATCTTTGACAAATTCTTCATCAACGTTCATGAGGATGATGGATGATATATTGCAGACTTTCACTAATTATTTTATGGTGGTGTATCTGGATGACATCCTCGTCTACAACAAGACTTGGGAAAAACACTTACAACACATTCAATAGGTTCTGCACACTTTGTGGAAGCACAAGCTATATGCCAACTTGGAAAAATGCTCCTTCAGCATGGACATGGTCCAATACCTAGGATACATTGTTGATGTGCATGGTGTGCATGTTGATCCAACCAATATCCAAGTCATCTATGACTAGACAGCCCCACCCACGCTCATTGAGCTTCATACCTTCTTAGGCCTTGCCAATTTCTATCGAAGGTTTTTGTTAGGATTCTCCCATATTGCATCGACCCTCAGCCAAATAACTGGGGGTGGTGGTAAGGAAAAATTTGTGTGGTTCTTCTCCCAACAGAAATTATTCGATGATATGAAGCAATGCTTGTGCTCTGCCCTAGTGCTTTCATTACCCGACCTGTAATATCCTTTTGAGATCAAGACAGATACTTAAAACTATGTTGTGGGTGCAGTCATCACTCAGCACGGCCACCATGTGGCCTATCATAGTGAGACACTATCTAATATCGTTCGTAAGTACCCTAATTATGAAAAATAAATGTACTCCATTATGCAAGCCTGCCTCCAATGGAGGAATTACATTCTCGAGAAGTAGACAATCATCCACATTGATCATAAGTCGTTGCAGTTCATGCAGACACAAGGAAAATTGTAGAATAACTGCCATCAAAAGTGGTCCATATATTTGCAGTAGTTCCACCTGAACATCAAGTATAAAACAGGAAGTACCAACTGAGTCATTGATTTCCTCACTGGAACTCAAGTCATGACACTCACCACAGTGCTTGATTTTTGTGGCCACGAGACCTCCAGATGGTGCCACCTCTATGAGATAGATCCTGACTTCGCCAACACCTGCCATATGTTGGGCACAAACATAGCTATCACTAATTTCCATCTTTAGGACAAATTTTTGTGCCATATGGGTCATTTATGCATTCCATCAAGCGATCAAGCGAAGCTGATTTGGGAAGCACACTATAGTCGGGTGGCAGGACACTTCGACATGGAAAAGAGAGTGCCATTTGTTATCACTGAAATTTTATCCACAACATTACATGCAAATGGTTAAGGAAACACAATAATTCCAGCAACCTTTAGTTCACCTACAACACTGAAATATATTCAAAAGGGAAAAAACTCTACAATTAGGTAAGAAATTGACATGCGTAAATTCACCAAAGGAAGTGTGTGCACAGTGCACAGTGTGTGTGGGCCAACAAATCCCTCAGAGCGCACAGTGCCCCAAGTGTGTGACTGTGTACGAGAAAATCCACGCACTTATATGAACGACGCATTTATGGATCTTTTCATCTCCTCAACCACTTATGGACCAGCTCCCAACATGATTTGACCCTCATATCTGAGAGACATCTGTATGGGAGGTTGGTCAAGGACTATAGGGTGCCCTAAAAGGCCCCTTGTTCACACCAAGAAACAATTACATTTTTCCTTGAAGAAATGATATAAATAAGAGCCATGGGTGCACTAAGAAACTAAGATCTTCATTGTATTGATATGTTGCAAGAATCATCCCTTGAGAATCCTCTTTTCTCTTTGGAGCCTTCAAGCATCATTGCAATATGCCATTCCACTCACCTCTTGAAGGAATATGCATTGATTTTCTTCACCATTTGCCATTTTACTTCCATTGTATGAAGAGCTCTCCATTAGGGAACTGAAGAGCCATCCCAAGGAGGAAGAGGGAATTCATAAGTCCTCATTTTTCTCTACAGTGTTTTACCTACTAATCTATTGATCCATTGGTAGCATTATGTTGGTAATTGGTTGATTTTCATGGTTCTAAGTTTCTCATGTTTTCTAAATTTTATTTCTTAGTTGTTTTAGTTTATTTATTTGTTTATTACATGTGTTTGGCTTGTTTAACCCACTCACAAACTTATGTCTTGTCTAGCAGGCTCATCTAGACATTCAAGTGTTGTCATTTTGCTCACCCAAGTGATAAAACCAACACAACAGATTGGTGACCATACTATAGATCGATATCAAATTCCTCCCTATTTGAGCTTAGAGAGCACTTATTTTTAATCAATTTGTCTTGCAGGTGCCAAAACCGGCCTAGCCTAACCTATCAAAGGCAAAATTCAGAGATGGAACAGGAGTATTTCACTTGGAAATTTCTCCCCCGACGTGTGACAGGAAGTGCGTGGATTTTCCTGCCCACATACGTGCACTCTTCACACTATGTGCACCACATACTTCTTTGTGTTGCGCACTGTGTGCCCTTTGCACACTAGTGAGGATTGTAACCCGCACAAATATCCATTTTTTCAAAATTGTAAGGGTTTTTATGATGATTTGAAGGCCCCTAGCATTCAGATATTTTATTTCATGCACTTTGTAAGACAACTGCACTCCACTTAGATTCCTTTCGCATATGAAAGGTTAGATAACATAGGCACTTAGGGGGTAAAAAGAACCAATAGTCTCCTATTTTTCTTTGTTTTCCACATGGATGGCTTGTTTGGCTTATAAAATTTTAAGTTGAGGTTGTTTCTTTCACACATAAAACACTTACATTGGTACTAGAAGTTAACGTTCACCCTTGAGTATTCTCTTCTCTCACACCCTAGTGTGATCTTGAGAATCAGAAAGGTGGTTAAAGGGACATTTCATCTCCCTTAACAAAAATATTAGGAGAGGACAAATCCTCCTAGGGTTCCTCTTAGTTTTTTTAAGTCATCTTAAAGTTTTGTAAGGGCCCACACATGCCCACATGTTGCAAACTTAGGATAGTTTCTTAAAATTGTTTTCTTAGTTTACATTACAATCTAGGGAAGTTTAAATATCAAAGTAATAGGCCCATACATGCCCACATGCTTGCAATCTAGGATAGATTCAAATATTTCTTAGTGTATACAACATTTAGGGAGTTTAAAGGATTTCTAACGGACCCATATGTCCACATGCTAGTTCTTTAGGGCTTTAAATATTCCGCAAGGTTGTAACAATGACATGTAATAAGATAGGTAATAAATATTTGTAAGGACCACAGGAAGTCCACATGTTGTAATCTCACACCTAACTTATTAAAACTTGGCACATTTTTTCACTTGCATGCACACAAAGTCACTCCTCACACACATAATTTCCATTTTGAATTGTGGAGGTTGAAGTAGGTTTTCTCCAAAGTAATTCTGAAACATCCCACTACTTCTTTGGAAATTATCCACACCCATTTAATTCAAACGAGATTGGTTCACACCCCCAATATCTCATCCCACCACATATAAATTTTTTCTAAAACCTCACTAAGTTTTCCTCCACAGGAGGTGCCAAAAGAATTTTTTTAGTCTAAGTAGGATCTTGGGGGTAGGCATCCAAATAACCCCTCGTTATCTAGTTCTCAAGTTTTCAAACATTAGAAGTTGATAAATAGGGAACTTTAAAATCCTCCAAGTCAAGTGTTCCTACACCATAAGGCAGGGAGTAACCCGTGAAGGGTTGAAGGCCGAGCTCTGGTTGTTCTATGCATCTCTCCTTGAGTCACCCAACTTTTGGAAGGGCATCCAGTCCATGACCCATTTATGAGGCCGAAAATCTAAATGTCGCACTTTGACCGAGGTACCTAGTGACCAAACTTAGGACATCTACCCAGGTGGAAATTGTGGGATGCAATTTCACCTTGATCATATTTTGTGTGGATATTGGGAAATATCGCCATCTCTTTCGAGATATGCACCCTCTACCCCTCATTATAACTGATTATTTCAACCTTCACTAGTTCCTCTTCCAGTGGCTTCAGACCCCACTGTTGAGTGATTTTGGAAGGCCTAGTGCTATTTGAGAGGAAGGATGTTACGTATTTTAGGACACGAGCATTTTTTTTCATTTGTTCCCCCACGCAAAAAAAATCCACCTACCCACATGTTTTCTTATTTACAGTTGATTTATGTATGATGCTCATTTGATTACATGAAATTGTGAGTTGTATTATCTTGTGAATGTCCAAAATATACAAAGCTCTTGTTCATTTATTTCTCTCTTGTCACCATTTTCACACATTCACTTTGCTAGTCAGAAACCACAGGGGAACCACAAAATCCCCATCGTTCCAGACACTTGCAAAATCTCCCTCATATTCTAGGAGGAGTCTCTAGTCTTGCCAACTCACCGTCTCAACCAGCTCACACCCCCGTGAGTGCTACTATTTTTGGATCAACTTTACTTGGTTCCACTTTGCTTGGTTCCAATTCCCAAGGCCATTCATCCACTAGTTCTACTTCACAAGGAGGCGAGGGGAAAACTTCTTCTCAAGGGAGAAGTACAACCCCACTAAACCTCTCTCATGGGGTAGGTCCAACACCTTCTCACACGATGGCTAGAACTAATCCTCCACTAAAACTTCTTATTCCATACTTGGCATCCCTTAACATTCCTGATTTAACCAAACTCATGAATGATCCCACTTGGCCCAATATTCCTACCAAACTACCTTCAGATATTCCAAAATTTGAAGGAAAACCAGGGGATGATCCCGCCAACCATGTTATGACCTTCCACTTATGGTGTTCTTCAAAAAACATCATGGATGATTCCATCCGCCTAAGGTTGTTTCAACACACTCTCACTGGTTCCTCAGCCAAATGGTATGTGACAAAAAAATCAGGGTCCCATGTGACCTTTGAATCATTGGCCAAGGCCTTTTTTTCCTTCTTCCAACTACTAGTTCATCATGATACTAGCTTAGAAATTTTATCGGAGTTCAAACAAACTATTGCTATCCGTATAATCGATCACATCTAGGAATGGCGTCGGTGTTGTAGTTTGTGTAAAGCGGAAAGCACCAAAGAACAACATCTTGATTGGTTTCTCAAATCACTTGTCTTTGTTATTTCCAAGGATGTAGCATCCACCTTTCCTCATAAAGAAGAGGAAGCCATCAACAAGGAAAAATAGATTGACCTCATCTATGCTTAATCAGGTTACTTGTACACAGTGTTACCTGATGCACCCAAACCCATACCATTTGTCCAAGACAAACCTGGAATGTCCCGTGTTGCATATGGGTTGATTGGTTCCATGACACACCACAACCCTTACAGCCAACCACCACCTATTTATGGTGCACCTCAATATCCATAACCCTATGGAGGGTCATCTAATTACCCTTCCCCCACTTACCAATAACCATATCTTGTTGTTCCCCCTCAACCGTTGGGGGGACCCCCACTGGTACCCCAAATGCATCTAGTTCCTCAGTCAAGTGTGGGTCCATCGCCAACCCTTACATGTGACCATAACATTTGTGGAGGTACTTCAGCTTCCTATACGCCATATAGATCGACTCCCCAAACCAATCCATATTTTCCATTTCCTGGTCCTCCAAAGTCAGTTTCTCCTCCACATAGACAACCACATGTTGATCTTAACTTTGTTCAGCCCTCTCCCATTCAACAGCTTTAGGATTTTGAACAGTTGAATATGGAAAATCTATCCCATCAACTGAATAATGCCAAGAAGAAAGGGAAAAACTGAAACAATAATAACCTAGGACCGGGAGGAAATAACCCCCAACAAAACCATCATGTTGGAGGAAACCAGAATCAAAGAAAACCAAACCCCCAAGGGGACAATAACAAAAAACTCCAATGGAAGAACAACAACAACAATCTCAGGATGAAATTACCTTGTGCTCTTTGTGGTGAGTATGGAAATTATACTCACCATTGTCCCCAAATTTCTGACTTCAAATGGATGAAGGAATCCATGAACGCGCCATGTCCTCTAGCGTTTCCTACCCCTCAGCAGGACCCCAATATTACTTGCAATAGCCACCCCTGGCCATGTTGCAAATCCCTATTCCACACCAAGGTGTGATGAATACCCAACACGCGGTACACCCTGACCCACCCCAAATGGGGCAGTATCAAAACCCAAGGCCCATGCACCCTAAAAATCCAATCAATCACAATATCCCCCTCACCAGCGAGGAGGAGATCCTCCTAAAAATGCATGATCGTCAATGTGGCATGCCTCCTAACTCTACCCCAACCACCTCAAAACTGGCTCCAGCTACAGCCGACCAACTGTTTATGATTCCACTCCCTGACACTGAACCAAACATTCATATACCTCGCATACCATTATGAAAAAATCTCAATAACCCTCATGCTAGGGCAGCACACAATTACAGTGTGGTCGACGACTTAGCATAGTCTCCTACAACCATGTCTGTATTGGAGGTCCTCCAAACCTGTCCAACTCAACAGAAATCCTTGCTTTCCTCCTTGGGGGCATTTGATCCAGTTGATACTAGACTCATCACTTTTGATCTAGATAGTGGAGAACCATGCCTCCCCACCCTGGTAGCTTTCCAGATACCAGTAAAAATTTGAAATATCACAGTTCATCGATGTATCATCGATGAAGGTGCATCCACATGCATCATGTCCAAAGTAGTATGGAAAAAACTCAGCTCATCTGAGCTATTACCATCTTCCATCACCTTGAGATCCTATGATGGTCGACCATCCTCCTCTGAAGGGCTCTTCCAAAATGTCCTCGTCGAACTTGGGGGAAAAACCATCCTCATCGACATTGAATTTATCGACGCCCCTCTTGATTACAATATATTGTTCGGACGTAGCTACATGTATTCTATGAAGGAAGTATCCTCTTCTATGTTTCGAATGATGATATTCCCCCACAACGGGAAAATCATCACCATCGACCAAATTACACATTATGAGCCTAACCATTCCGCCAACATCTATATCATTCTTCCCCTTGTCTGCACTAGCTCAGATGCATATTCACTCATCGACATGGCTCCTGTAATTTTCAAAGACCCCTCTTTGTTAGGGGCATATCATGGAGCACCACCTCTCCTACACCCTTCAGCACAAGTGTGTGTAGTATCTTCTAATGGAACCGATATCAAAGACATTATTCCTCCAACTAAGGCCTCTCCACACCTCGACATTCCACCAGTTGAAGAAATATTACCTCAATAATCCCTTGAGAAACCTATTGCACCACTTATCCCTAATTCCCCCCCCTCCATGGGAAAATCCCGGTTTGGGAGACAGTCCCTCAAGCCATTACTCAAAATCCCTTCTTCTACCCCCCACCTCGAGTCCAAGCATTCTAGGTAGTTGTGACCCTTACCCTTCAAAACATGGTGCTTTCCATCCCTATATAGTATATTCATCCACCTATGATGGTTCCTCGGCCATATCTCCCTCCTCATATAGAGGGAATCCCAATGCAGATTCTAGTATAGGCTCCTGCCGTACCACTACCACTCTTGGGGGCAGATGAAAGAAGAAAGAGCCCAGAGCTCCACCTCCTCCCCGATTTCAACCTTCTTGCGCACTATGTGGAAGAGATGGACACCCCACTAGTAATATATGTCCTACTCTTCCCAAGTTACGCAATCTGATCCAACTCCCTCAAGCAACCACATTGCTCGACACTCCACTAAGTATGTCTAGTGCTACTATAGCTTCCTCCAATACAGGAAGTAAAGGGTTGTGAACCAAATTTGTTTGTGCCATTTGTTTAGAATATGGACACTACACTCATCATTGCCCATATCTACCTTAGCTTCTCCAAACGCTAGCCACAGTATACCAAACATCTCAGCCAGAGCCTTCTCCGCTACCCCTTACTGGTGCTCACGTCATTGACATTTGTTATGTCTCTTCATCATTCCTGGAGCATATGAGATGTCCTTGTGCTCTCTGTGACTCACTTGCTCATTTCACATACCGGTGCACTTTATTTTTGCATACCAAGGTCGTCATTTAACCCCTATTTAACCTCATCTAATCACCTTGCCACTCGTAATGCACTCTCCAGATACTTTCAATGCCCCCTCCCATGAACCCGAGTCACTTCCCATCCCTCCATGGTTCACAATTCAACTGTCTGAGGATATTCCCCTAAATCCTCCCAATTCTCTGGTAACTTTCCCACGGGAGATCTTACCCCCCACCACATTTTATCATCCAGAGTATCTTGACATTTGGTTTATGTCAAGAGAGACATATCACCTTGTATGTGATATCGCCTCTGCATCCTTTCCACTTGAGAACACTCACACTTCGATAGTTCCCCCTGTCACCTTCTGGTATCCCTTGTATTCTCTCATTTTCCACTACGACGAAGATATCCTAGAGGAACTAAATACTCTTGATTTCCCATGGAACACGCTCCATCATCAAGAACTTTTTCTTTCATAGGAGGCCTTTCACCCTCTTGGCCAAGCCTCCATATGCACAATCGAAACCAATGATTTTATTCCTTTAGGGCATATAGACTGGTTCAACAACACTATCCCTTCCCCAGGTACTTTTGAAAAAGGAAACATGGCCAATATCTCCCCCATTGTTGAATTCGACATTTCCATTAAACCGAGAATCGTAGAAGAAATAACCATTAGCGTTGCATTCTCCCCTAAAGAACTCACATCTTACAAAGCTCTCTTTTAGGAATACTGGGATATTTTTGCCTGGTCATATACGGAGATGCCCAGCCTTGATCCATCTATAGTCAAACATTGAATCAACACTTGGCCAGATGTTTCCCTAGTACGTCAAAAGAAACACCCTCTTCACCCATCCAAAGTTGCAGATATCAAAGATAAAATTGATAAGTTACGTTCTGTCGGGTTCATTTACTCCATTGCGTACACTTCATGGGTATCCAACTTCGTGCATGTTAACAAAAAACATGGCACTATTTATGTCTTCACAGACTTTCATGATATCAACCATGCTTGTCCCAAAGACAACCTTCCAACCCCTTTCATCGACCAAACTATCGATGACTGTGTCGTCCATGAGGCACTATCCATTATGGATGGATTCTCCGGCTACAATCAAATCCAAATACATCCAGCAGATTAGTATAAAACCGCTTTTACTACCCCTTGGGGTACCTTTGCTTATAGTGTCATGCCTTTTGGACTCAAGAATGTAGGTGCTACATTTCAACGGGCCATGACTTATGTTTTCCATGATCTTGATCGCATCATCCTTGCTTATTTGGATGACCTCACTGCTCGCTCCAAAAAGCAAACTCAGCATTTAGACGACTTACGCATCATTTTCCAACGATGTCGCCAGTACAATATCCTCTTGAACCCCCTCAAGTGTGTATTTTGTGTCACTATCATATGCCTTCTTGGGTTCATTTTCTCCCAAAACAGCAACATGGTGGACCCCCTCAAGGTCCAAGTTATCAGGAAAATTACACCACCTAGGAATTTATGCCAATTGCAGAGCTTGCAAGGTAAAGCCAAATTTTTACGTTGCTTTGTCCCAGACTACGCCACCCACGCTCATGGTTTCCTCCACCTACTGCATCATGATATCCCATTTCGATGGGAAGAACATGCTCAAACATCTTTTGATGATTTGAAATATGCCTTATCCAATGCCCCTTTTGTTAGTCACCCAGACTATGATCAGGAATACATCCTCTACTTTTCTGCCTCAGCTATTTCAGTAGTAGGAGTCCTCATCCAATTAGAAGATGATGGGTGTGAGAATGTCATTTACTACATCAGTAAAAATCTTTCAGTGCCACCCTTGAAATATAATCATGATGAGAAACTTGCCCTCGCAGTTCAAAAACTGCGTCACTATATCCTGCTTCACACTACCAAGGTCATAGCAGATTCCAACCCCATGCAGTAATTTCCTAGTTGACGAAAAATTAATGGAAAATTTACCCGATGGATCATTATCCTCCAGGAATACGACCTAGATTTCTCAACTCCCAAAATCAAGAAAGCGTTTGTCCTCGCTGAACTCATAATGACTTTTCCCTCGAACACTAAAGCTTCCCCCGTCAATACGGATTTTCCCAATGAACACCTCTTCTTCATCCCCTTAGGACCCTCGATACCTCCTCCTATGAGACATCCTATATCAATGTGGGGTTGACACCATTCTTCATCGATGTCTGACCATTGACGAAGATGACAGAGTCCTGAACGATTTCCATAGCGGCGCTTGCGGTGGTCACCTCTCGGGTATGTCCACCACCCAAAAAATCATTTGAGCATGGTACTTCTGGCCCACGTTGTTTAATTATTGCATCCATGCTATCAAGAAATGCGACAAATGTCATCTTTACGCAAACAAAGCACGAGCGCCACCATCTCTTCTACATCCAGTCATCATCATTGGCCCCTTCTGCAAATGGCACATAAACCTCATGACTTGCAATCCTCCATCCAGTAATGGACACAAGTACAATGTTATGGCAGTCGATTACTTTACCAAATGGGTCGAAGCCATGCCCACTTTCAACAATACTGCTAACATAGCAACACCTTTTTTCTTCAACCACCTCATTACCCAATTCGGAGACCCACTATAGTTAGTGTTCGATCATGGTAAACACTTTGAGAATGAGATATTTGTAGAACTCTCCTCAAAGTTAGGCTTCTCCCATGAGTTTGCCTCCCCATACTACCCTCATTCCAACGAACAGGTCAAGGTTGTCAACAAAGTCCTCAAAACCATGATACAATGTGTCGTCAACACACATAAGACCAACTGGCATCATATGTTGTTTTCAATGTTATGGGATTATCGCACGGTAGTCAAACCTGCCATCGGTTTTACACCATTCCACCTCGTCTATGGAATCGAAGCCACCCTCCCTACCGAGTGCAAAATCCCCATGTTACACACTGCCATCAAGCTATTACCTAACACTGATCCAATGAAACAATGCTTGTTGACCTTAGATTCTTTGTATGAATATCGTTGATCTTCATTACAGAACAATGAGGCAGCTAGAAAATGGTCCAAAGCCACGTTCGACCGCCATGTCAACCTTCACTCATTCAATCAAGGAGATCTCATCCTCGCCTACGATATCGCCCATGATACTCTCGGCCATGGGAAATTCGAGTCATTATGGTGTGGACCCTACATTGTGCAACACTACCTCACTAAATACACATACATCCTGGCCTCTCCAGAAGGCTATCCTCTCAAAGAACCCATCGATGGGTTGTACTTAAAGAAGTTTTACGCATGAGTGTAGCCATTCTACCTTAGGATTTTTCTTTTTACACATTTGTAGATTTTTTAAACATATTTTTCACCACCATTCCTCATGTTTGATTTATCATCCATTTTATTGACAGCTGCATCATTCATCATCCTACCACATTGGTTACACTGATAGTGCAGGTCGTTGGACACAAAATCTCACTTCGACTGCTTGGGAACCTCTATACCCCCTCACATGTACTTCTCCACTGCAGTGGCATATCTTTGGGCTCGACCACCAACAACCAAGATCAATACACCACTGTCATTGGTCTCCTCGCCGAGGCCAGTCACCACCACATTCGTCACCTTAGCGTTCTATTAGATTCCCATATTGTCGTTCTGCAGCTCAACAATGTATGTCACATTCGCGATCCTTGCCTCTTTCACAAATACCTGCAAGTTAGACTCTTATCTTTCAACTTTGATTCAATCACATTTACACGTATTCCAAGAAAATTTAATCAAATAGCACATAACATGGATAACCTAGTATTAGATTGGCATTTATCACATCAAACATCATACATTTGCCACAGCATATAGAAAAGACATCATAAACATACAACATAATCACATGGAGACATGAATGATCCACCAAATATATATCCATATNATATATATATATATATATATATATATATAATCCAAGTGTCATCAATGTTTACAAAAATAATACATATACATTGCTCGTAGGCTAGTGAACCCCCCCACCCCTATCGGTACAAAAATGGGTATCAACTACCCTATAAAAAATGGTTTCTCGAGCCTATAAATACATAACCTCGGCACTCATGGTGCCCCTAGAGCTCCCCCCCAGGTCCTCTATCAGTTGGAGGCATCCCACCAGCTGAAGGCCCTCTAGGTCCAGGGGGCAGTCGACCAGTCATCGTTTCCACTGCTTGATGGATCAGAGTATGCCACTCTGCAAGTACACCCATGCATTTCTCCAGGACCTCCTTGTCCTGGATATGGGCCCACATGGCCTCAGGATCGCCTTGTAACACCCTCTCAAAATGGAGGCATGGATACTCTACCATAACTATGGCCTCAACCTGTGGCTCATGTACTGGCCCTGCACTAGCATCATCTCATCTCTGCCTCTATCCTGCCTTCAACTCTACAGACGATGATCACACTGGTCCTCGGCACGCCGACTCCCCGACCATCTCTGCCTCATGGCCTCAGGGTCCCACATCTGCAAAACAACACCAAAGATAGTGTCAGCATCCATATATACATATATAATCAAACGCTAGCTATCAAAAAGCACAAAAATTAATCCAAAAAACATACCTCTCTTATCCCAATCCTCCCCAGGAGGCAACATCATATCAGCTTCATGTCGGTAGTCCATACCAGCATATGGGTACCTCAGTATCACCTGTGGCATCTGTCACCACATGCGTGCCACTGTGGTCATGAAGTAATGGCCACCCTTTCCACCCCCGTGTCGAGCCAGCACATGGGCCTATTGCATCAGTCATGGCTCCCATGGCCCCGCAGACTCCAGAAGAATCCTAGAGCGCAATAGGGGTACCCTCTTTAGAAACCAAACCACCAGAATTGACCCAAAAGTGAAGTCACTGGAGTCATATCTCTAATGTCGGTCAACCTGTCCCAACATCCTGGTGTGAAGTATAATCCCCCAGGAAAAAAGGTCCCCATCAAGGACCCTCTCCACAATCCTCAACTGACCTCTTGTGATCTGTTGAGTCCCCAAGGATCTCCATATCCTCACCTCCATAGAGGTAATGCACTCTGTCAGGAGGTCCTCAATCGCCTCAATCCGGATGACCGAACCCGACATCGAGTGCAGCCCTATGCAGTGGCGAGCCACCAAGTCACCTACTCCCTCATCCCCTAGAAGTTGGGGGTCCATAGGAAGGGCCATCCCATGGAATGGGATCCCCGTCAGGAAGTATACATCCTTGACAGCCGAGAATATTAGTTGTTTTCCTCTCACGATGAAGCATTGCAGATCAGTGCTCCACATAGAAATATGATACTGGAGCAAGAAATCATGCGACTGTATCAGAGGGAAATCGAAGAACTTGAGCAACCCGCAGAATGCCAAGTGTCTCCAAACGCTCAACTATTGTCTCACCACATGTCGTAGACGCTCCCAGACTCTCTCTCTCTCTCTAATGCACTGGCATTTCTCTCTCTGGAGTATGTTGATCACCTACATCCACACAGAAACACTAGGTCAGCCTCATCCTCCATAAAAAACATCAAAAAATTCAAAAATTTCAAACCACTTAGCCTTGCCTCCAGTGCACGGCTTTCACCCATACATGTGCACACCTGTTCTTTGCAAAGTTGCACACTAATGCATAGATTTCAGAGAAAAATTTGTGCATCTCGTGTGCATCTGTCATCCAGACAGGTGTTCACATGTACATCCATGTTCTTTGTACAGTGTGCAACTATCAATCCAATAGACATTCATCTCATGCATGCATGTTTTTCCCTCCCCCGAGCCCACATGTGTGGTTGTGTCAAGCACAGCTACACATTATGCGCAGGACAAGGAGTTATACCCGTGCACATCCACGCAGGTATTCCTCCTTTTCTCACACACTAGTGGGCCCCTACCCAAAACCACCCATGTATGGCCCTCCGCACACCCCCTAACTACATTCTACAAACTTTACATGATGTGGGAGAATAATGCCACTAAACTATCTCTCGCCACTCCCAAATTGATCAAATCGTGCTCCTGTAATCTCCAAAGCTCCTCAAAATACTCTCGTCAATTCAGCTACAACAGTAGGTACAAATGAGGTGGCATTGTGGGCCCACCAGGCATATATAGTCCCCTTTTCCAAGCTTCCACAATCAGTTATCGGAGCCCAAAGCCTCCATTTTCCAATCTGTTCTTAGCCACGAGATTTTGGTCTCGATGTCTACACATCCACATACTTCGGGCCACCATCTGAACTGGTCCCTAGAGGAACATTTTTCTCACGTCACATTTAGGTACACATGCTCATGTTCAACTTTTATCAAATAATTGTTATATGTTCTTTATCATCAGATATTGTTCATGTCAAGTATTTGGTTTTCATATGTGCAGGTACTTGTTCCACAAGCGACACAACCCCTTTAGGTATATGTTCGACATTGGCATGTAATTATTCCCTCTAAAAATCAATTGCATCTCCCATTCATACCCTCTGACATTTACCTTTAGGGTCCTTACATCTAACTCTGCAGTCTCTTTACCTCTGCTGCATTTGGGTACTGTCACCCAGAAGAAATCTCCCCCACATTAGTTGTCCCATTCGTAGTTCCCCTTGCAAATTGACACTCATGTTGATTTCACCCCCTAGGAATGGGATTCCCTATAGTCTTATGCACTTCCAATAATGAACCCCATTTTTCTTCTCCTCATATTGTTATCTTTCCAATGGACTCCTAGGTCATAGCATCTCAGTTCTAGTGACTACACCTCTGCGGTATCATTATCCCTCCATCTCATCCACCATCAGATTTCCCATCTGCAGATTGTCCTCCATCCATTTACCTAATACATAAACCCACCCATGGGGCCCTCACCCTCCACCAGTTCTCTTTTATACCTTGCTCCCTCACAGTCCAAACCATCTTTCACTGGGGCACCCATTTTTATATCTGCATATCAACCCAAATTATTCTTTATTTATTTGGTAATTGTAAAAAGCCTTTGTTTTCAGTATTTACATATCTTTTTCGTCATCACCCTTGATGGCCTTATTTTTTCCTAGAAAAGCAACCCATGTCATCCTTAGTTGGGGCATCCACTCTCTTTTCATACCGGCTTTGTTTACAACCCTTGAGTATCCCCAGTCCATGTACCCATGATCTCTGAGTTTGTTCACTTTGTTAGCCTCTGGCATAGTTTAACCTAGTATCTAGTTGTCCCCTTGACACTAGATCCAATTTTACGGTTGTTGCCACTCATCCTTAAGAAAATTCCCCAACAGAGGGTAGTCTTGCATCTCCCCGAATCTTGACTTCGTTCATGTTACCCATCAGTACCTGATATCATATATTTCTCTGTGGATTTCACGAATCCATTTTATTATTGGAGTCGTGTCTCCCTTTCTGTCGACATCAGCACAATTTCCAGAAGGGTGGAAGTATCTTGACTCTCATTACCTTTACAATGAGGAGTCTTGGATGGCATAGAGAGAATCATCATTTCTCTTTGATTTCGTTGACCCCCATAACATTTGACTTCGACAAAATCTCATGTTACAATGGGTCTTACTATGAGACTATTGCAGTTGTTTCATAACAGTCGAATACCTATGAATTCATTAGGCCATCAATGTCTACGAGTCATTGACAATTCTTATAGTCATCCTTTCCTCACTTCAGAGTCCATTCACCATTCAGAACTGTCATCTGTCCTTATTAACTTCCCCCGAGGGAACTGCAATTATCTACATCATAATACACCTTCAGTTACAGTCTCACATTGTGGTTACATGACATGAGCATGGGGCATTCCCTCCTCGTTTGTACACAGATTTTTCTTTTTTCTCCCTAGATAAAGATTTGGGTCCCACTATTTTCACTCTCCCTCCAGCAGATCTCTCTTGCAAATCCTCTCTTCACTCTTCATTACAATGGCACTCTCAATAAAAGAAACATTGATTTATTTCATTTATATGTATGCTCCTAACCTCACACATCAGAGGGCATCTGTTATCACTGAAATTTTTTCTGCAACATTGCATGCAAATGGTTAAGGAAACACAACAATGCCAACATCCATTAGTTCACTTACAACACTGAAATTCATTCAAAAGGAAAAAAACTATACAATTGGGTCATAAATTGACATGCACAAAATCACCAAAGGAAGCGCGTGCACAGTGTGCAGTGTGTGCGGGCCAACAAATCCCTCAGAGTGCACAGTGCGCCAAGTGCGTGACTATGTATGAGAAAAGTTGCGCACTTCTATGAACAATGAATTTATGGATCTTGTCAGCCCAACAACCACTTATGGACCAGCTCCCAACATGATTTGACCTTCATATCTGAGAGAAATCTGAATGGGAGGTTGGTCAAGGACTAGAGGGTGCCCTAAAAGGCCCCTTGTTCACACCAAGAACCAATTACATTTTTCCTTGAAGAAATGCTATAAATAAGAGCCTTGGGTGTGCTAAGAAACCAAGATCTTCATTGTATTGTTATGTTGAGAGAATTCTCCCTTGAGAATCCTCTTTTCTCTTTGGATCCTTCAAGCATCATTGCAATAGGCCATTCCACTCACCTCTTGAGGGAATAGGCATTGATTTTCTTCACCATTTGCCATTTTTCTTCCATTGTATGAAGAGCTCTCCATTAGGAAACTCAAGAACCCTCCCAAGGAGGAAGAGGGGACTCATAAGTCCTCATTTTTCTCTACGTTGTTTTGCCTACTAATCTATTGATCCATTGGTAGCATTATGTTGGTCATTGGTTGATTTTCATGGTTCTAAGTTTCTCATGCTTTCTAACTTTTATTTCTTAGTTGTTTTAGTTTATTTCTTTGTTTATTACATGTGTTTGGATTGTTTAACCCACTCAAAAACTTATGTATTGTCTAGAAGTCTCATCTAGACCTGCAAGTGTTCTTGTTTTTCTCACCCAAGTGACAAAACCAACATAATAGAAGTGTTTCAGTGGCATTTTTATTGGCTGAAACTTTGATAGGATGTCAACAAGTATATTTGGTCTTGCACTGCCTGCATTATTTCCAAACTAGCCATTAAGAAAAAAAGGTATGTACACTCCTCTTCCCACTCCTAACAGGCCCTGGTAATCCATCTCCATGAACTACATGTCAGGCCTTTCGTCCAACAAGCGGGGAAATGACTGTTTTTTGTGGTTGTTGATCACTTTTCCAAGATGGCGATTCTGGTCGCTTGCAAGAAGAGCATCACAGCAAAGGCCATTTCCAAGATCTTCTTTGAACAAGTTTGGGTACACTTTGGAATCCCACAAACCATTATCTCATATTAGGACAGCTATTTCCTCAACACATTCTAGTCGAGCCTCTGGTCACCGTTGGACACCAAGCTCACCAACTCCACTGCCTTCCACCCCAAAACGGATGGCCAAACCGAGGTCATCAATAGGTTGATCATGCACATCCTACACATGTATAATTCCAAGCACCCCTGCACCTTGGATGATATTCTTCCCTATCTTCAACATGGCTACAACAGATCCATACATAGCTCAATCGGCCACATCCCCTTTCAGGTGGGGTTGATATTTCAACCATTGGGTCCCATGGATGTTGCACTACCCCTTGCGGACACCCAAGAATACTTATTGGATGCTCCAACTAGAGCTGACAAAGCCACCTGGTTCATTGAGCATATCCAGCACATCCACCAACAAGTTCAAGATATTTTATAGAATCCCAATGCCAAGTACAAGCAACGCCATGATCAACATCAGGTGCCACACCAGTTTCAGGTGGGAGACAAAGTTTGGTTAAAATTGTAGAAATAACTCCTTACAAGGCCTCATCGAAACCTTCATCCACTCCATTATGGACCCTACACCATCACCAAGGTTGTGGGTGACAATTCTTTTGATCCCAACCTTTCCCCCTTCCTTGGATTGCACCCAGTCTTCAATGTGGACCTCCTTCGGCCTTATTTTCCACCATTATTGGACACCTTGGAGATAGCAGAACAATTGAAACCAATAGAGATCAACCCTCACTACATGGAATAGGTATCCACTGATCATATCATGGATACAAATTTCAAGGGAACTCTCTAGTAGAGGATCCATATTTATCGGGTTGTCAAAGCAGGGCAGCTCCTGCACCAAGGCAAGTGGCTTACCCGGGGCCAAACTCAACAGAAATTTCCTCATCTGATGGGGGAACTCAATGCAATGGATACCATTGCTTCCTAATGGAATAGGATTGATCCAAGAGGATCTCAATGGCCACCCACCTTGTCCAACTGGATCAAAACATTTTTTTGGCAACCTATTATTTTTAGCAGTTTTTCGATTCCTGAACTTTTGAGGCCATTTTGAGGGCCTAAACAACGATTTTTCATGATCAAGAACCTCAATGATTTGCAAAGGATTTTATTGATCCCCCTAAATGAATTTCCTCGCCAATACCTTTCCAATGAGCTATTGTGTTCCCTAAACAGAGATCGTATGCAAAAGTTATGACCCTGAGAAGTTGATGTACTAACTTACCCCAATGAATCCCACATGACTTTTGGCGCTTCATCTCCTAGGGTTAGGTTTTTGGATGTATAGGGTTTTGGAATTCATGTTTATTGAAAAAATTCCTTTAGACCCTTATTGTACTCATCTTCTTGTGAATGATCATAGCCGTCACATCTTTTCTTAGAGATAAGCTACCACCAATCTACCAAGCTTTTTTTCAATCTGCATTTTACAGTTTTCAACATATTTCTTATTTAATAGAAGTCAAGTTTTAATGTATCTCTATTATTGTTCATTGTGTCTCTGTGTTAATATTATAAATATGTGGTTTCATTTTGTTCCGCTCATAAATCCATATCACTTGGTCTTGATCCTTCCTTTGTCTCAGCGACTTGTCCTCTCATTCTCGGCATATCTAAGTCTAGTTCGACGATATTCAACAAGTTGGGGAAAGTTTCAAGTTTGCTTGGCTGCTCAAACTACTCTTTACTCTATTGTAGAGGAGAAAACAACAATGACATGAAGTCATATGCATCCTCCAAATTTATTGGTGGGAGAGGGAGATTCGAATTAAATATGGCAAGTTGTTCCTTAAATTCGGGCACCTTTGTCATAATTGTTGGTGATATGTTTGACTTGTATGAGGGAACGTATAGGGTAGTGCTTAGTTGGCACCCATGCAGGTCTTATCATGAATTAATTGTAGCGATTTCCACTTGGCTTTCATTCATGTCAATTCGTCTCGAAGTTATGTTAGTGGTTGCGTAATGGTCTACTACATCGCATCAAGCATTAATGTTCTTGTTAGGTTCATCAGTCCTTTCCCGTCTCATTTTAAATTAACATTCATTTTTGGAGTCATAATTTTCGTGGTCAGTTTTTCTCTTGCTCGACCGACTAAATCTCCTTTCTTCATCTGCAATTGATACATGGTTCGACCAAATGCTTCTTTTGTATCGTCAGGTTTACTCTTGTCGATTCTTCTTAGTCGATGTTCTTGATAATTAATTCGCCCATTTGTTTTATTGTAGTCCCCTCTATGATGGTTTCGCTCGCTTGATCCTTGCTTTCTTGAACCTCGCTCACTTGATATGGATCCACCTCAATCAATAATCAATTGTCGCTTGATGAGGATTTGTCATAAGTGTGGATATGGAGTCATGTGTCGATCTCGTCTTCATCCACTTTCTTTGTGGCTTAACCACGGGCTTCTTTCTCTCTCCATTCTACTTTTCCTTTACTTATTTATTCCAAGATTTGTAACTTCTTTAATACCTAGCTTTTCCTATAACAGTTTCTTGTACCTGAACTTTATACCTGAATTATTTGTAACTAACTTTTAGTTTAAAAAAGGATTTAGTACTTGAAACTATTATTAATCTAAACTAATCTACTTCGACCGGACTATTATATTTCTAGTTCTGGTCGATCCTTGTTGGAATTAATTTTTACAGACTTTTCACTGTTGGAATACATGTTTATGATTGTGGATGGTGTTGCTTTTAGAGCTAACACTTTCTTTTTATTTGCTGAGAGATCATCAAGAGCCTTCCCCTCCTCCAAGATTTTTTCTATTTCTTCCATATAATTTGGTGCTTCTTCGACACAGAATGGATGTGCATCTAGAAGATCATCCTCTATGTCGATTGAGTCCTCCCCTGTCTCGAGTTGGGACAGATGGTCGGGCCTGACATTCTTTTTTTGGGCTAGAAAATTATATCGAACTCAAATCATTAGAATATTAATAACCAATGACATATTTTTCCTTGATGAACATGTTTATTGACTAAATATTTTAATGTCTGATGATCTGTAAAGAATGTGAATGGATTCGCCAGTTAGTAGTGTCAGAATTTTTGAAAAGCGAATATCATTGACAAGGCTTCCTAATGGGTTCGCCAGTAAGTAGTGTCAGAATTTATGCAAAGAGAATATCATCGAGAAGACTTCCCTTTCTGTGGTAGAGTAATTCCTTTCTGCTTTTTTCAACTTTCAACTAGCATATGTGTTTGGGTGGTCAATTGTGTTGTCGTATGGTTGTGCTAGAACCGACCCGATAACAACATTTGAAGCATCAACATGGACATGAAACCTTCTCGACTAGTCGAGGAATTTTAGTATGGGGACTTCGACCAATTTCGTCTTTAAAATTTCAAATGACTCCTGGCAGTATTCACTCCATATAAACTCAATTTCTATATGAAGTAGCTCATCCATAGGGAAAGTGATATCTAAATAATGGTGTATAAATTTTCGATAATACCCAGTATGTCTAAGGAAGATTTTAATATGTTTATGATTTACAGGTGGCTTCAAGTCGAGGATGATTTTGATTTTTTCCATGTCGACTTTTACACCATCCTTACATACCACGTGGCCTAAGATAATGCCAATTGGTGTGGAAAATATGAACTTCTTAATATTTAGAGACAATTGGATTTGTTTGCATCTCTCCAACATTAATCTGAGACATTGTATATGGTTTTTGAATAGGATGTATATATTCCAATTGTCGAAGTAGACATCCATTGTCTTGTAGATGTAGTCTTGAAATGATTTTACTACTATTCTTGAAAATAATGTTGGGGAATTCTTTATCGCAAATGGCATTACCCTATAGGAAAAGGAGCCTAATTCAAAGACAAATGTTTTCTTCGATTGATCTTGTTTAGCTATAGGGACTTGATTGTAGACCGAAAAATGAATATGTGAATGAGTAGCATTCATGACCTACAACTTCATTAATTATTTCGTCAGTGAATGGAGTGGGGAACGGATCCATTAAAGTTATTTTGTTGAGACCTCTGAAGTCAATGCAAATTAATAACTTCTTAGGGTCATGCTTCTTCAGTTGAACCACCATAGGACTTTCCCATTCTGGTTTTTTGATTGGATATATGATGCATGATGATAACATTCCTTCGATTTCCTTTTGAATGATGAGCTTGTATTTGTGAGTTAATTTGTAAGGTCACTTTTTTATTGGATTTTCTCCCAAAATGAGTTCAATTTTCATTTCTCCCATTTCCTCTACGAGTCCTTTTAGATATTTATAGTCTCATGCAAATACATCTTGATACTCTTTTAGTAAGTCGAATATGTCGCATGTCTCCTTCTTTGTCCAATAGTCGCCTACTTGTGCCATTTTTGGTCGATCGTCATTTGATATATTGAATGATTTTGTATTTAATTCAGCATTCATCCACTCTGGTGTTTTTTCTTATTCAAGATGTCGATCCCCTTCTTTGATTTTTGTGAAGCTCCCTGGAAAGTTGGGATTTTCAAATTCCTCCTTTTCTTCCTTAGATATTTTTAATACTGATTTTACATGGTTTTGCATCGTTGGGTGGTCACTTTTCCATCGAAAACTCTGGCTAGGATAGGTTGTATTTTCCATATCGATTCTTCATGTTGTCGAAACAAGGTGGCAAGATGATGTCGATCCTTCATCTACCGTCATCTTCCCTTTTTCCTTTTGTATAGTTGGTGTCAGTTTTCTAGGAAGATTTTAATTTATTGTGTTATTCCTCTTAGATGTTCCTCCTCCAGAATAAATTTGAAGTCGTTGATAAAATTTTCTTTAATGTCGAACCAATTGAATGTATGGCCACATACTTCTTGGATTTTGAACCATTTATTTGGTATTTCATATAGTGTGTTTGGAAACATGTGCAGCCATACCCTTTCATCTTTATCTCCTATTCTGCACCATTCATTCTCACAATGGTGGATGTGCTCGACTGGGTCGTACCTAACCTTGAAGATAGGGATGTTGGATACTTTGGATATTTTATTTTCTCCAAAGAGTTCTATAAAGTAAGTTGATACAGTTTTCCATGTTTGCAGTCTTAGGGAATGTGTTTCTCACCATCTTGCGACTTGGCATGTAAAGGTTTCCACCAATATTTGATTTCTGCCTTGTTCTTCGAAATATTTAGAAACTTACTCGACATGTGTCAACGAAGCATTTTGTTCATTGTAGCGTAACGTATTTTTCATTGTGTTTTCGGTCAGAATAAGTGTAGGATTTTGTCGAAGTATCTTTTCATACACTATGGGTACTACTTGAATTGAATAGAATGTTCTGGAATGTTTAATTGGGATGGCTTCAATGGTCCAACAATATTTTGAGTGTGCCTTGTAATTTTCGATCTGCCAATTGTATAGAGCTAAGTCGGAATTGTGTTCGACCGACAAGGGAGATTTTGTTGAGATTTCTCCTTGTGCATTTGGTTCGACGTAATATCATTGTTCATTGATTATTTGGTACAGACATTGTGCTTCATGATATTCATCCAATGACTCACTCCAAGGTTTCCCTTCATTAGGGTCCAGAAGAATTATTATTTTTATTCCATCCCCTTTTAACTTGATTTTGTCCTTTTCGAGTGAGATATTTTCTTTCATTTGTCATACCCATGGATGACCGACAAGTGTTTCATATGCTAGCATTCCCTCGACTAAGTCGATTACTTCAAAGTCGATTGATGTCGGTATGCCCATAATATAAATTTCAACGTTTTTGAGTATACCAATAGGCTCTATTAATCTTTAATCTACCATCTTTAGGTAATCCAGTGTTCGTGATAATGAAGGTAGACCTAGTCGTATCCATGTATCTCAAGGTAAGATATTTACTTGTGATCCAAAGTTGACGATTTTATGGTTAATCAACACCCCAAGAATTTCCAAGTTGACCTGTGGGTCATAATATTTATTCTTATAGGAAAGTTGTCAGACATCCTTATATGGTCTTTTTCCTTCTTTATACTCTCTTGCTATATTAAGTAGATCTAGTAATCGACCGAATGAATGTTTTTGTTTTAAGAAATGTAAGAATTCTTGCACAATGTCTTTGTTTATCTTCCTCTGTTTGGTTGGTCTTGATTAGAATTTCTAAATAATTTAAGTGCTTCCCTCATAATCTGTTCTTCTTTGTCTAGATTTGGAAACTGACTACACTTCCCTGACTTTAAGGGAATATTATCCCATCCTTCACTCGATCTAGTAATGACATGTAAGTTCTTTAAATTGAACACTTCTTCTTTGGAGACTGTGTGTAGGAGGTTTATGTTCTTTTTGGTCATGATATTATCAAGTATTATTGGACAGTCTTCCAATGAATGATCGTCAATGCCACAAATGTTACAAAATTTCAAGTCAACACGGTATTTTATTAGGTAGTCAGGGATAATGTGGTCATCTTTCCAGCAATTGTAACAGTAAGGTCGACCTCAACCTTGACCTCAACCTTGAAATATTCCTTGACCATAGCCACCTCGACCTCGACCTTGACCATAGTAATCAATTCTTCTCCTGTAGTCGTTACTTTGATCAATTGCTTCAGTGCGATAGACTATGTTTACATTTCTATTTCATGCATTTAGTCAGCACTCAGATGTTATGTGGTTGTGCATTTCACAAATATGGCACCACTTGGTATTTTTCAAGTTGTGCAGACAATCTTGTATAGTATGGTCAGTCAAAGTTTCACATATGTTACAATATGTTTCTGCTTGTACTCATTGTGCATCTGATTCTCCTGGTACTTCATCGTTAAGACTGCAAGTATATTTTGTATGACCATCTTCGCAGCATGTGATACAAAACACCTCACTTCTTCTTAAGGATAGATTTTTAATGGTATTTGTAGATTGTCTATTTTTCTTCTATCCTTTATGTCGACGAGGAAGTCGATGGGTTGTCATCATCTGAATCGACACATTGCTCTTTCGTTAATGTGTCTTAACACGAGGTTATCTCGTAGAGTCATAATGGAGTTTTGATTCGTTGTAGCAATCCAGCTACGTACCATTGTACTAGTATACTTTGATTCATTTTCGATGGGATTTGGCTAAGTAGATCTTTGAATCTTTTGTCATATTCACGGACCGACTTGCCTAGTCATTGCTTTATTTCTTTCATATTTTGTGCATACAAGTGTGTAACATCTTGGACATTGAAAAATGATAAAAAAAATTGCTCTTTATTTCTGATTTTGATCGGTTTTGATTTTATTTGAAATTCATGAACAATGTTAGAGAAAAGTGTCGAAGAGTGGCATCGAATTGTGCCATCTTCTTATCTTCATCTGACATTTCTTCTACATCCCAGAATTTTTTGCATACAAACCAATGTCTTATTGGATATTCATCTCCTTTATAAAGGGGGATATTATTGAGATCCATGGCTTCTTTATTAAGAACACTATATTTTTGTGAACCTCAACTTATCACACTTTTCGAATAGGATGTTGGATTCTTAGTTGGTTGTTCTTCTGTCGAATTATTTTCCAGTCGGTCTTCTGATGGATGGTATTCTAGGAGTAAATTCTTCTTTCTTTCTCTACAAGTTACTTCTTCGGTATGACAACTTTGGTCTTTATATTCGACCATACGTCGTTCTTTCAGACATGTCCGTTCACAACTATAATCTATTAAATTTTGTTCTCTTGATGTGATATTTGGTAGGGGGCAAGGTGTGTGAGATCCTTGATGTGAATGAGCATTGTATCAAATTCATTTCTTTCTAGCTCGACAATGAGTGTGTCACATAAATTTCCATGCTCGTCGATTCTATACCATAATCTTGCAGATTGTTCATCGATCTGAAGTCTCTATTGAAGGAATTCTCTAATTTGAGGGTTGGTTGCTCGAATGGGAGGAGTGTGTATCATTGATCCTGAGTCTTCATAATCCATGCTTTCATCTTGGTTTTCCATTTTATGGGTGCCCATGATAGCCTCTATCAATTGTTCTTCGTTACTTTTTTCGAGGATCGTCCCAATTGTTGTTATTTCTAGCTTTGGTCAATTTCTTTCAGACTCAAACTGCTCACATGCTCTATCAGGATGATCTCCTCTGACCATTTTTTTATTCGACTTCCGGTTGTTCTACAGGTTGTGAATCTCCTCTCTTTTCTTTTGTCTTTTGTTTCGCTCCAATTTTTGGATGTCGGAGGTTTGTTTGTAAATTTGCTTCCCTCTCGAAGACATTTATTCTTCATTTGAATGAATGTTGGTATGCTCTTTTCTTATGGAATCTCACAGATCAACCGACCCCCGAACGTCGCCTCGCATATGCCTTTGTCGAGAAAAAATTTATGAAGCAGTCTGGGAATGGTGCACAAAAATTTGTCTTATAGCTCTGTGTAGAATTTGTCTTTTATCATATCGAGGGATGTTCGATCCTCAATATGTTATTATGTTATGTAATCTTCAAGGATTCTTTCAACCTACTCGTGCAAATTCGTTCAACCCCCATTTGTAAGCTTGAGGGTTGATTTTTCATCGGGTGTTAATTTACACATTACCATATTTGTTGATGTACTCGAACAAGGATTATGGGATAGATTCTAGAAATCTTTTCTGGGTCTCCGAGAAAAATCGTGATCATGCTTCTGCTAGCATTAGGTTTTTTCTCCTTGCATAATTCTTAATGTAATTCTCAATTTTTCACTCCCACCATTCACATATGTCTTGTAAAGTTATCATCTATGTGAACATATGCATGCCTAGGTTCAAAACTACCAGCAACAGAACCAATGTTGTAATCTAGGGAAAAGTATGGGAATGTTACCAGTGGTTCAATACATAAGAAAGCATAGAATCACATATACATACATATATACAGAGACATACACAAAGTAGTGGAAGCCCAAATAACAACCTTTATTATATAGATGATTCAATACAACACAATGGATTCTCATTCTTTGATACATACTTGTCTATTTATACCTACATATTCAGTTACCAGGAAATTGTAACTACTTAACTACCTCGGTCGATTGGTTAACAAAACTCTCGACCGACTTATACTTTCTACTTTGACATTCAACCAACTAACTCCTAGTCGACTGTCAAGTCTAGTCAACAGAGTCAACTAGCCACTACAACACCTATCGCACCCTATCTTGATCACTGAAAGATTGGTCTAGGTCATGGAAAAGTATATATTGGAAGATGATTTGACTACCTTCCCGAAACAAGAACACTTTGCAGCATGTATATAACAATTTCCAAGGTAAAATATGCAAAAATAACCTCTTAGGATGCTAGATGAGACAAGTTGCAATGGTTGTTACAAATTTGTATCAATAAACAATTATATGACAACAGTAAATTATTTGTAACAACAACAACAATTAGTGCTTAGAAATGCAACAATTGACCACGAAAAACTTAGCATATACCCACTAGAACACTATTCAATTGTTAGATGCAATTTCTGAATGAGTTAAGCCACCAAAGGGTGTATGAAACAAATTAAAGTGTTTTCATATGGATGTAGAAAACTTTTATAATAGCAGCAAGAAGTATAGTGAGTTTTCCAATGTTAATGTTAGTACAATTAGTAGAGAGATTGAGAGTTTCAAAAGAGAGTGTTTATCAATCAGTTCACCAAGAGAATAACTTCTTAGATCAATGACTTTTTAAGGTATGGAGTCTTCTAAAGCACCTAATGTTAAATATTATTCTACTTGAAACCAAGAGGTAGGATTCAAACCCTAAGGTGCAAGAACATTTGGGACTTAGGCTTTGAATATCGAGGAGAAGGACTTCTAGGGTGCAAGCACATTTCGGCCCTAGAAACCATTGTCCCTTCTTGTAGCTTCAACTAGGTCAAAGATCAATTATCTAGGGATAAAATCCTAAAGTGCTATCACTTTAGGGCTTTAGGGTTCTAACCTTATCAAGGAAAAATTGCAAATTCTAGATAGATATCACCTTGTGAGAGGACGAAGAACTTATGTTCCTTTCTTAGGGTTTAAATAAACAAGACTTCTTGCAACAAATTATCAGTTTCACCATAAACATTAATAACATGAAAATAAATTGTAGAAATTCACTTACTTCATCCAAGAAACCAAGATATGTTCACCCTAATTGCAGAAATATCCATTCAAAATTAGCAAAAACCATTCATAATAGACCTTCCAAGCATAGTGTGTGAGAGAGAAGAGTTAGTTACCCCAAAGAGGGCGAAATTTTTAGAAGTGTAGTCTCACAGAGGTGAGAAGTGATGATCATAAAATGAAAAGTGAGGGTAGCCTTCTTCTATGAGGCTACCCTAATACATTTGTCCACATAATTTGTCAACAAGATAATAAAAATTGGGTTGACCCCTCAATTTTCCTCTAACATAATTCCAAAATAGAAAAATTACATCATAGAAACCTTAAAAGGGTGGCATCATGCTCTAAAAAGGTGATGTCAAGCTAAGAGAGGGTGATGTCATGCCTCCAAAGAAAAACGTCGGGCCTCCAAAGGCCAAGTGACATCCTCTGATGGTGAAAGAGTGTTAAGTGAGGTGTGTCCTCACCCTAAGATATGCCAATAATCTATGGAAATAAATTATCCACCATACCCTAGCCAAGAAGGTGACATCAAAGGATAGAGGGTGATGTCAAGGGCCTCCAAAGGCCACGTCCAAGGATGAGAGAGTTGCAATGATACCTTTGAGTGATGTACAAAATCTCATTGTTGGAACATTCCCTATCCTTTGTGCATAAAATCCATGGGTGCTTTTCCCAGTCTGTGGGATTTTATCCCATATGTGTGGCATAATGACCAGAACTGCTCAAACTAAGCACATATGTTCGTCATCCAAGGTTTAGAGAATGTGAGAGCCACTTTATGAGGGTGGTGAGTCACTGGATGATCCATTGTTCTATCACACATGCCAAAGTCATACAATAAAAACACAACGTCCTGGGTACAATCCCAGGATGTCCCTCAAGAACCATGTCAGGGCCATCCAAAACAAACCAAAGTATAAAACAAGGTTAACCAAAGTTCATAAGGAACATCAATCCTTAAAGCATGCAAAGTAAGATGTAACTTAAGACATAAGCCATGTTAGATAATTCACCTCAACATCCCCTTCAAACATCACACTATCCCAGGACCCTACGCAAGTTACCAAATTTAAATATGGGAGGGCCTTCATCCAACCCTATTAGGCATGCCACCTAGACATGAAATAAAATAAATCAAGTAGAGGGATAGGTCCCAAGAGTGACAAGGGAAAGTATAAACCCACCAAGAGTAAGTATGAAAGTGATATGATTTCAGGGCTTACTTCATGGCTTATGGTGTTAATCCATCTCTATGAATGCCTTTGTGGAGGGTGTGCTTGCTCTTGAGTTGCCCCATATTTGCGTGCCATATTTTTCCAAACCCCTTTTTGCCTTTTTCTAGTCCATGCTTTCATTTATATTTGAAAACTTGTGAGACCCATTTTATATAGTTTTCAGGCTATAGAATTATTTTTTTGGGACTAGGGCAAGCATTAAAAGAGTAGAGCTCAAGTTGGACCGACTTTTGGTAGTCCTACTTTGATGTGTTCACTTTCTTTTCTAGCATGATTTTCTTATTGTTTTTTAGCAACTAAAACCAATCTATGGGCCTTTAGGCCATGTTCTCATGAGAGAATGGACCATAGCCGAAGTTTAGGATATTTGAAAGGATTTAAGATGGAAGGTGTTAAGTATGGTTAGGAGTGGAATGTTACCCTTGGGAGGGCTCCCTAGTATTACCCCCTTTTCCTGGGAGGTGACAACACGAGACTAGGGAAAAAACGTTGACCACCAAGGTGAAACAAGGAAACTGACACAATTTCCCAAAACAGTGATCCATTATCCAACTTCAACCAAACATCCTCATCCACATGCCTGAAAAATTAAACATGACACTTCAATGCATGAAAAAAGGGCTAACATACCTCATGGTGACAATGGCTTACCATCTCCCATACTCTAGGTTGCTTGAATGTGATGAACATTGGCCGATATTTGTTGGGAGGAAAA
>ML781407.1:457885-470657 GCA_009831015.1 Picea engelmannii
GTGGAAGAGCTTCTAACATCAATAAAAAGACACAAGATTTAACATTGTCAATGTCACTACTTTGTTTTTCTTTTATGTTCCAATATTTAAGGTAGACCCAATATCTATACCAATTTCTTATAATCTAAATATCAAATCATGGCTTTAGAAACCATGAAAGTGTGTCCACATCAATAAAGAAAATAGGATAATTGATGTTGCATTAAATTTTAATATCATAAGACTCACTCAATTTTATTTCAAGTTTCACGAGAGACATTGCAAGCCCAAACTTCATTTTCATATAGATTCAACAACTAACTTTATCAATGTTACTATTTTGATGTCCTTGATATCACAATTTTTGTTAAAAAATTGATGAACAAATTTGTCAAAATTGATAAGGTATTGGTCTTAATTTTAGTGATATTCATTTTTTTATTTAAACTTGAAATGTAGAAAAAATAGTTTTGATCAATAAAATTAGGATTTATTAAATATTTGTAGTGTTTCATTTCCTTTTATTAATGATGGTGTTGTTATTCTAGTGCTTATCTTTAAACTTCACAAGGATGTAAAAGTTAACATTATCCATATCATTAATTTGAGTTTATTTTGTGTTCCAATAGTTATGCCAAGCATCTCTAACCCAACCTCTTTTAAGCATATGATGGCTACTACTCATACTAGAAGCCTATTTTTTCTCAAGTAGAACAATTTGTGTTTATACTCTAAATGTCAAATCATGGCATTAGATTTCATGGACGAGCTTCTAAAGTCAATAAAAAGACACACGATTTAACATTGTGAATGTCACTACTTTTCTTTTCTTTTATGTTCCAATATTTAAGGTAGACCCAATCTCTATCCCAACTTCTTATAATCTAAATATCAAATCATGGCTTTAGAAACCATGAAAGTGTGTCGACATCAAAAAAGAAAATAGGATAATTGATGTTGCATTAAATTTTAATATCATAAGATTCACCCAATTTTATTTCAAGTCTCACGAGAGATGTTGCAAGCCCAAACTTCATTTTCATAAATATTCAACAACTAACTTTATCAATGTTACTATTTTGATGATCTTTTGTATTCCAATATTTAATTCAAGCCCCAAAATATCTAGCCCAATGTCTTATAATCTAAATATCAAATCATAGATTTATAATCTATGAAGGTGCATCCACATCAAAAAGAGAATAGGATAATTGATGTTGCATTAAATTTTGATATCATAAGATTTGCTCAATTTACTTCAAGTCTCATGAAAGACACTGCAAGCCCAAACTTCATGTCATAAAGCATCAACAACATAACAAACATAGCAAAGTATGAAAATAGATTTTTTACTATTCCAAGTCCAATGCAACATTTCTACATTTATCGCATTTCTTCAACTATTTTCAACATTGTAATAAGCTTTTCAAACACATTTTCTCAATATTTTGGTTTCAATTCAAATGATAATTGAAATAGATTCTCAAGTACTTGTGAGATTGCACATTTTCAATGGTACTATAACCATAAAAAATGAAAAGATTAACTTTTTAAATATTTAATTATCATAAACTTGGTTTTATCAATATAAATGATTGGGTTATAACTTTTGCAAAATTAATGGAGTTGTTTTAGTGAAGAGGGTGACCATAAATTAAAAATATCACCATAAATGTCAAGAAGGATTGCAATGAAGTACCCTTGCTTAATGTCAATATACAATTAATGTCCGTACACCATTCATTATCATATAGCATCTTTAGATCACAATAGTATGAAGTTAGGGAAGGATGGTAACAAATTCTTCCAATTTATTCATAGTTTGACTAGACACATCAAAGGTTTTCCTCAAACTAGGGATGCCTTGCTTTAGAGCATCCTTTTTTTGAGAAAACATCAATAGAATTTTCTCTAATTCTTAACAAAAACATATTGCTAAGATAAAAAGAGAAAGACTAACCAAAAAGCTTAAATCAATAAGTATACTAGTATATAAGGGTGTATATGTTGATGTAGGTCACATATCTCAACCAATGAGAGATTACTTTTTTTATAAAGTATTTATATCGTAAAAACACTTTTATAAAGTATTTTAAGCCTATTAACTTTGTAATGAATGTATTTATGCCAAAGGCATATTTTAATATTAGGTTTTTGTAGAAAACCTGTCAACCAGTTAACAGGTTTTCCAAAATCACCATCTTTGTTCACCATTTCATATTTATTCAACTATACCAGTGTGCATAAATACCATTCTCCATGTCATGTCTACATGTCCCTGTCCCTATCTCTTTAGTAGGTATTTCATAAACTTAGATAAGATTTTGTTTTGTTGTCTGTATTCTGATAAGATATTGTTCTACCGCCTCTCTTTATGACGGTGATAGGAAAAAATTGGTTAACGCACCTATCAGCAAATGCCATTAAACCCTCTGCACGATGCATACCAAAATCTGCTGAACACCAACGATATTTGGGGAGATCTCTCGATGGAGAACCCTTAATAAGAACACCACCCACATGCAAAATCGTTTCCAGATTCAAAGCAAGCAATTGGGTGATTGAAATCCATCGTCCATGGCCACTAAATTGCCAGAAAATGGTGGACTCTGTCCAAGAAAAAGGCCCTCCGATGACCCTTTGTTACAGAGGCAGATGAATCCATTTCGTTCTCAGGACGCATCAAAGTGTTCAAGCTCTGGGAGGATAAGGCAGCAAAATGAACCCACAGAGCTTTCATTGGATCTAGAGCTCACAGGGCGAATCAAAGTGTTCAAGCTCTAGGAGGATAAGGCAGAAAAAGCTCACAGGGCGAATCAACGTGTATTTTTTTATTTAAAATCTTGTAAGATTATTTTAAATTGATGAAATTGTAAATTTCAATCATTAAGAGTGCAAAATTAGATTTCAATTCAATCATTAAGAGTGCAAAATTAGATTTCAATTTAAATATTTGAGATGCTTAATCCATTTTTATCTTAAATATAAGTCTTTAACAAATCCAAATCCCAAATTTAAAGGAGAAAATCGCGAAAACCACTCAGAAAACGTTGAAGAAGATGAAGATTACGTAGAGTATATCCCCGTCAAGAAGCGAAGATTGGAGGGATCCCACCAGCGAATCGTAAGCTACTACTATCCCAACTCAGAAAATCTAACACACGTTGATGCATGGACTATGAGAATTCCATCTTAATAGCATTATTGCTTTCATTGTCTATGTGCAGAACTATATTTTATGGGTTGTACAAATTTTATGGACCTGGAGCAAGTAATAAAGGAAGAGTTTCATGGTCACGTGAACTCAGTGATGTGGAGGCAGCACCATTTTTTAGAAGCAGTTTCATTGATGGAGAGATTTGGATCACAAATATGTCATCTCGCCTTCAGAGAGCTACTAATTTGATTCCCCAACAAGGCTGAAATATCATCTCATAATTCTCATGTTTTCAGTAGCACATCGATCATTCCAAAATGAGAAGTTGATATTTATACGTTATGTTGCATCCATGTCTCAAGCTATTGGAGACTTAGAGAAGTAAAGCATTGCCAAGTCGATAATCTGCTTTATCGGTTGCTTCGAGGTCCTTTTGGACATTCCCAAAGCATTCATTCTTTCGTTCATTTTAATAGTTGTTGTGCGTCATTTGTTTAATCATTTTTTTGGTCCACAATTTGTTCATGATATCGCAATAAATTCATCTATGAATACACAATTTGGAGTTTCTGACTCTTCTTGACACCAAATGTCCATATGGACCCTGGCCATCAAAAACACCACAGAAGATTGTATCTTCATGAGATCCAAAACCCTGTAATTACGATAAGCACATACAATGATGAAGCAGAAGCCCAATAGTTCTTAAAACCCAACATGTGAAATATACCCAAATTGTTTACATGTTTTTACAGGGTCATGACACAAACATCTATCCCTCAACCAGTGAAATAGACATTCTTAATGATTGTGAAACTATTTTGCTTCATTTAATTGCTTAACTGAAATAATTATTTGAATTGTACATCCAAAAGTATAAAACGAGTGGAAATTATAGCCAAATACCTCCCAAACAACCATGCAATCCTGGTTGACTCCCTTCTTCCCTTGATGTGAGTAAATTGATGCAATATCACTCGATCCGTTTACACACATTCTACGGAGAATAAAAGACAGATTCTCATCCTTCTTTTCCTCTGTTTCCAAAGCTTCTAGGACCTCTTTTTCTACAGGTTATCTCCTGGAAAGGTATGAGCAACTTCATCGCAGGTGGACAAGGAGGGCCCCATACTAAGGGCAAGAGAATTGTTCTCCAAGCAATCCACTGTGTTCTATACCTCAAAAGATATAAATATATCTATTTCGGATAATGTTGTGGCCAACTACTTAAAGCAGGGCAAAACAAACCTCTATAAGAGGATTTTGTGGCGAATCCCCTCGAGCATGGATGAATGAAACCCATACTTGAATTTCACTTCAAAAAATGAATAAACACGGTAGATTTAACACATTTTGCATGGCTAATGGAATGCACTAAGACACTTTTTACATCTTAAAAAGTAGGATTCAACTATAAAAAATATTAAAAACATTTCAGGCTAATTGCTTCGTAAATTAAGTAAATTAATAGAACATGAACATTATGCAAGTTTAAGAGGGCTTATAGATTGCAATATGACTATGTTAACATCTTTTGGTGGCATTTAACAGTAAAAAACCTTGTAATTTTTTAGCTCGAATGCAGTGCCAATGGAACTTCGCCCAGAAAATCTCAATAAATCTAAATGTTTATATTATCCAAGCTTTTAGTAGTGACTGTCGAGTCCCAACCGAAGAGATTGCACCCCAACCACAAAGGTTGTATAGGATTGGGGCTAGACCTGCAAAGGACTACTTTCTAAAACTTCATTCATAGAATTTCAAACATAAATTTTCCTTTTCGAAGAATAACGACCACACTACAGCCGATGTGCCAGGCATGGAGATATACGACATTAGGAGTTGCAAACAACGAATAATTTAACGTATTACGGATCAAATTTTCACAATTCAAGAATAAAGAAAGTGCATAATTTTCTTCATTCAAAGAGCTAGATATTCACGAAGATAATGAGATAAGAGAGCTCAAGATTCTTAAGAAAAAACCTTGTGTGCAAATCGATAATAGTACATACCTAAAGATTCAAAATATGAAATCTTTACACTCATTCAATTAAAAGCTTATAAGAAGATCGAACCTAAATACTCAAAATTTCACTGACTCGTCAAATGTCTCCACGTTGAGCTTCATCGACGGGGTTTTCAACGGAATAAACGTCTATGCTGCTAAAATTAAAGTGTCGAAGATCAAGACTCTCCACAATGTATGTGCACTGTAGAACAAGGCCCATACACTTTCAAACCTTGGTTCTATTTAATGGTGTCTTTTATATTAATTTGATATATAGATCACTTAAAGGAACATTGTTGTTAATTCTATTTTATCAATATAAGAAGAGATGAAAAACATTGTCTGCACCTGGAGGAGAAACTATTTTTAAGTTTTAAGTTTTATGGACATTCATGCTAACCTTTCAATACATTTAGTAGAAGATATTGAATTAGTTGGTGTCTAATGACTAAATGGATATTTTTCTTAAAAACCATGCATTTGTAATGAAAAATACATATTCCAAAGTTTGAATAGAAGGATGATATATTTTTATAAAATCATTCTAATTTGCAAATTCACGGCATGTTTAATGTTAATGCACTACTTATATAAAAACCAAAAACATGGTAGAAAACAAAAGAGAATTTTTTTTAAAGACAAATGGAGACTTATCACAAGACAAAGAATAATCATAAAATGATTATTTCCCAATAAATAGATTATATATGACCAAAATGTTTTATCGTCTTACTTTAAGTAAAAAAAAAATCATTATTTTCCAATAAATAGATTATACATAACCAAAATAGTTTATAGTAGACTTTTTTCATGCTTTACATGATGATAATAATATTTTGATAGGAAAATTGGTGATAGACAAATACTAATGAGATAGAGAAAATAAATCATTGTTGTATAATTTTGATGCAACAAAATATTATGTGAACTTATATGAAATAGAAAAAAAGGACATGAAGAAATTACGATATTTTTAAAATATATATTTGAGGAAAAACATTGTTTTTTGGATTTCCCCTAAAAAAATATTACACTGATATGAATTAAAAGAATGAATATTAGATCAATATCATGTAACTTCAAGATTCCTATAGTTTAAAAGAGATTTTGATACATTACACTTATACCCTCCAATATATGTTAAGGACATCATTTATAGGTGGATAAGGTGTATGAGAAGAGGTTGAGAAAGAATTTGAAGTTTTTCCACCAAATACTTTATATGACCAAATATGGTTTCTTATACTATGCATAATTAAAGAAGTTCTTCCACCTAATACTTTATATGACTAAACATATTTTATTATACTATAAGTACTTAAACATAAACGAATGTGATATTTCCATAATTTTTGTTACTTATATCATATCATATAGATAAAACTTATTAATATTTTTTTATTAAAAGATTAAATTTTCATATTTTATGGGATTTAGATAGGAAGGTTATTATTTTAATCAATCCTTTTGAGGATTAAAAGATTTTGTAAGTTGTGTAGAAGGTATACAAAAATAAGTAATGCCTAGGAATGATATTATGATATTATTGAGAACTTTGTCATATTTTACATCATAAATTGTGATAATAATATTTTACATTAAACTAAGTGAATCCAATCTAAGATGCCCCATCCATTAAATTAAATTAATGTTGATTGGTAGCCACATTAAAGGAACATAAACTAACCAAATTACATAGTTTGAATTTATAAACAATGAAAAACATGCATCACAAACAAACAATTTTGATTAAGACAAAATGATATTTATGTGTATATTGAGTGTAAAACATGCATCATAAAAGAACAATGCAGAAACAATAATATTTAGATATATAAACAATATAAATGTGCATCATAAACCAAAATCATTCTCTCATTGGAAAACATATATTTAGAAGAAGAATAAACTATAATCACTTCAAGTCATACAAGAATATTGTTGAGTCTATATACATTACAAACTTGTATTAAGATTAGACATTTAATCCTTATCAAGAATAAATCAAAACATATATTTAGATTTATAAGGAAGAACAAACTATAATCACTTTAAGTCATACAATAATATTTTTGAGTCTATATACATTACAAACTTGTATTAAGATTGGATATTCAATCCTTATCAAGAATAAATCAAAATTATTCATGATTACATAAAGATATTTAAATTTATAGACAATAAATTTAAATATATTGAAAATGAACATAGAATCATTTAAATTATGAATTATTAATATGATTAAGATTTATTAAAAAAAAAAAAAGATTTTAAGTATCTTTTAAAGGTTTTAAAAAAAAAGAAACTAAATTCATAAAATTAAAATAATATTATGTATCATAACCTGGAATAACAATATTTTTTGGATTATGGTTTAGGAATAGATCAAGTTTCATGTATTATACCTTCTTAAAATTTGAAAATTTTATTTATTAGTTTTATTTATTTTACTTTTATTACTTCAACATTCTCATTCTCTCGTTTAGAGAGTATGCTAGTTTAATAAGACATGTGAAATGAGAGCACATGTGAAAGGAGAGTTGTGACACTACTACTAATAAAAGATTTTTAATTTAAATATGGAAAGAGGGAAGAAAATCAAACAACAAGTATATTTACATTGCAACCAATTAACCATTATATTAATAGTAAAAACCACTCTCATGTAAATACTCCATTAACATAAAAATGATAATATACAAACCAAATAACAAGTATATTTACCCCGGATGGGGTGACATGTTACACCTATGTACCACGTCCTACAAGGCTTGGCCAAGCCATAAATAAAGGTGTTCAGCTCCCATCCCCTCGACATTAAGAATGGGAGTTAGCCATCACTGCAAGCCCGTAGCCATGAGATCCTTCACTCGCGCGAACAATCAAAGAGCCATTGAATTCACTAATTGGGAGGCAGTTATGGAGGTTGTCACGTCGCACCCTCCGGTTCTTATCTACCTCTGCATCTGCATTTGATATCCTCATTCTGTTTTTGGCTCGCACCAGGTCAGCAATCTGAAGTTTGGGAGCAGCCTCTGCTACATCCACCAAGAATTATCCATTCATTTCGTCCTCACGATGCCCAGGGACCGGGGAAATCCACGTCGCAGTCCAACCTGGTACACCCTGGCTGCAAGGCAGAAACGACTGCAAAAATTGGAGCTGCCACTTTCAATTGCTCGCACCCAACAAGATCGACTTGCTCACAGGGATGAAGAGACTCAATGGCCTCGGAGCCTGATGTTGTTTTGGTGGGGGAAGTCATCTAGGAAGACGCAATTCAGCTCCCCCTGGAGAATTTTCCCTCCACGGGACCAGAGCCTCCAATTACTCTTCCTGGGAGTGAAATTCAGGCAGACGCAAGGATAAACAACATGGCTTCACCGATGGAGGATTTCCATGTTTTCTACATTAAGGAGGAAATCTCGGATGAGTACCTCCAAATGGCCCAAAATGACTTACTCTCGGTGGAGCTTGCTCCACTCACAATCTCAGGACGCGTTCCAAGGAGCACAGGGATGGGAGCAGAAGGCGGGGATGGGGAGTGGAGCACGACAACGGGCCACCTAGAGGATGTAATGGAGGGAATGTGCATTGTTGCAGGGGATGGACACCAGGAGGACGCGTTAGATGGGCACACAGTGAAGGAGGGTGGTGGAGTCCTCGAGCCACCTCTCATTCTGACACCCTCACCTCAGAGGTGTGTCCCTCAACCCTTCTTCCACTTTGACCAGCTCGAGTTGGTGCTGGACTTGAGACATCGGATGGCAGACCAAGCCTACCGCAGCGCACTCATTAGTCGATGCGTGGACATGCTCTATGAGGTCTTCTCTGATGCGCCAGCAAAGCAGAAGTGTCTGACGTGTGCGAGACTCTACGCCTTGCCAGCTTGGAATGAGATGCCTTGCAACGACCCCGACAATGACGACCTCAATGGCTAACAACGTGACTCAACCTGCCCTTTGGTTTTGGTTAGTTGCTCAGCTCCGGTTGGGGGTTATCACTGTTAACTCATTTTTTATGTTTAGTTGCTTTCTAGTTTCCGTTGTCATGGATTATCATGCAGACTCTGGACTGCCACTTGTCATGGTTTCCTCCGGGTAGGGCAGATGGCGGTCCACCTATTTTGACAATAGTCATCAAGGGCTGCCAACTATTCTGATTTCCACTTCTGACGGAATAGCTGGCAGTCCAAAAACACATGTATATTTTGTTATGACGTAATGTGAAAGATCCACTCTCTTTTTTACTTGAAAATAAAAACAAGTATATTTACATTATAACCAATTAATATCTATATCTATATTAATATATTTTTTAAACTCTATTTTATCCATGTTTATAAGTCTTTGATTTATGATATTTTATATTAATATAATTTTTTTAACTCTATTTTATCTCGTGAATACCCCATTGGCATAAAAATAATAATATCTTATATTAATATCTTTTTTAAACTCTATTTTATTCATGTGTATAAGTTTTTGATTTCTATATCTTATATTAATATTTTTTTTAAACTCTATTTTATCTCAGTTTATTAATTCTTTGAATACTCCATTGGAGTAAAAATAATAATGTATAAAGTATCAATGATTTCTGATATTTTATATTAAAAAAAATTAAACTCTATTTTAACCAAATATAAGTGTTTGGATTTTTTTAAGGCATTGTCTAACTATTTTAAGAAAATGGTTTTTTTTTTTCCCTAAATCTAGTTTTTTGTTGTTTAAAATCCATTTCTGAATGCAGAAATATATTCAGCATGTTGAAAAAAAACCCTGTAACACTTAAACATAGAAAGAGAAGAGAAAACCAAAAAAGTATATTTACATTGCAACCAATTAACCATTATATTAATAGGAAATATCATTCCCCTATAAATACTCCATTGACATAAAAATAATAATATACAAACCAAATAACAAATATATTTACATTATAACCAATTAACTATTATATTAATAGGAAAACACCTCTCCCCTGTAAATATTGTATTGGCCTAAAAATGATATTATACCTCAATAACATAAAAATAATAATATATAAATTATCTTTCTTTTCTGATCTTATATTAATATCTTTTTTAAACTCTATTTTATTCATGTTTATAAATCTTTGATTTCTGATATTTTATATTAATATTTTTTTAAAACTCTATTTTATCTTAATTTATTAAGTTGTGAATATTCTATTGAAGTAAAAATAATAATATATAAAGTATCAATGATTTTTTATATTAAAATATTTTTTAAACTCTATTTTATCTAAATACAAGTGTTTGTATTTTTTAAAGTATTGTTTAATTGTTATATGAAAATGGTTTTTTTTTAACCAAATCCAATTTTTTGTTCTTTAAAATTCATTTCTGAATGTAGAAGTATATTCAATACGCAGAAAAACCCCTTAAACACTTGAATTATACAAATTCAAACAAATATCTCCTAAATATATTACCACAAAATAGTCATTCATAAAAAAAAATTAAAATCCTACTTTTTTTAATACTAAGTAAATACCACTTAATAATTCTGTGAATACCCCCAATTACATAAAGATGATAAAACATAAAGTATCAATAATTTATGATGTGTAATATGTTATATCAAAATCTTTTTAAACTCTGTTTTATCCAAATATGTAAGTTTTTCTGAATTTTTTATATTATCTTTTATTAAAAAATTATAATATTTATTCTTACTAGTGATATTAATAGTTTGTTATTGTTATTAGTTGTATTAGTGATATTAATAGTCTGTTATTAGTTGTATTGGTACCATTAAAAAGTTCCTCATCTAGATTATGGTTTGATAGTTTGTTATTGTTATTAATTGTATTAGTGATATTAATAGTTTGTTATTAGTTGTATTGGTACTATTAAAAAGTTCTTCATTTAGATTATGGTTTAGATTATGGTTTGTGATATCTTATATTAAAAAAAAAAAATTAAACTCTATTTCATCCAAGTATATAAGTGTGTCATTTTTTTATATTGTCATAAAAAAATTATAATATTTATGGTTTGTGATATCTTATATTAAAAATAAAAAAATTAAAATCTATTTTATCCAATTATATAAGTGTGTCTGAATTTTTTTTTATATTGTTTTTTTATTAAAAAATTATAATATTTATTCTTACTAGTGATAAAAAAAAATCAATTCTATTTTATCTAAGTATACAAGTCTGTATGAATTTTTTTTATATTGTTTTTTAATTAAAAAATTATAATATTTATTTTTATTAGTGATATTAATAGTTTGTTATTAGTTGTATTGGTATCATTAAAAAGTTCTTTATATAGGTTATTGTACAAGTGACTAAAGACTTAGCATTGATATATTTTTATATTTTTAATGACACCTGTTTAGGGATTTGACTAATAAAGTCTAAGGAGGTATACATACCCTATTTTTTTTGGATTTGAACTTGTAACCTTTTAAGAAAAAACCCTACCTCTTAGATTTGAACATATGACCTCTTAATAGAAAAAACATGTTCTAACTCCCATTAAACATATATATATCACATTGAACGATAAATAAATATATAGATAGAGTAAAAAAACAAAAACTATAAAACTTTAATAACAGCACTTGGAATGGGTTAATGAAATTCCTCTTCACCAACAGAGTAACAAATGTCGAATAATTTTAAGGTCAGTGGAGGCAGCGTAGTGGTAAGGTCGCTCTCGTTAAGACGGACAGGTCCTGTGCTCAATCCCGAGCGAGGGCGTGGCTCGCCGTGAGAGTTTAACCGTTTCTGGGCCAAGCCCACTCACCTTTTTTTAAGTGGATCAAAGCCCACCCCCATGTCCTTCAAATTTCGTTCATCAACAAAAGAAATTTGGGGACAAATCTCATTTGAAACAGAAGAGGAAAAAGATGAGACTAGACGAGTCATCGCGGCTAGGGCCCAAACCCTAGCCGCCTCGCTCTGGTATTCGAGTGTAGGAAGCGATCTGCAGCAGCCGAGCACCCAGGGTTTGGCACCCATTGATGTCCCCAAACTTCTTCACGCGTTTTGGAGTCGCAGTCTGGTCCAGGGCAGCGGAATGGTGTAGCAGCATTTTGCCTGAGCGTTTGCTCACGATTTGGAGAAGCGGTTTTGGTGTTTCAGCGTATTGTTTGGTTGCAGGGACGCGTCTAGCAGTGACCAGGGTCTATAGGGCGCGGATCAAACCCCACGGCAGCACCTTCAGAGGGTCCCTGCGAGGCCTGAGACCGCCTACGGGTCTGCATGCGGGTGGGTACAGTGGTATCCTTTACGATTTGATCTTGTTTGCAAGAGGTCGGCTACGATGGCCCCAGATCTAAACGCCGAGAAGGGAAAAGATCCATTGGAAGCATTCAAGGCGTTAGTTCGTTCGGCAGGCCCCAAACCCGAGCCTTCTCTCTCGTCCAAGTTTGTTAAGAAGATGGCGGAGATCCCCTCTCTGGAGCTAACTCCAGAGCAGCCTTACTCTCTTGCCCTCCTTCTAGTAGAAACGTCCCTCATCGGAAAGTTTATCGGGCTATGGCCTAGCCCCAAAGCGGTGGAGGCATGGACGAATGACCGTTGGAAATCACTGATAAAGGGAAACGTTTCTCTGTTTGCAGTAGGCAGGGGTTTTTTTGTCTTCAGTT
>ML781407.1:515700-526202 GCA_009831015.1 Picea engelmannii
GAAGATCCTTCTAGAAGCGGAAGCTTCTATTAGGTCTTCTTACATCCGCCTTATTCTATTTTATTGAAAGGTCTTATTAATATTGACCTTTATTACATCCGAATACATTAAGCTACCTATGTGCGGGTTAGGACCTTAACAAGATGTGTGAATGAGAGTTTTTGTACATAGCCCTGATGGTGATGCTAGGAATTGGTTTAGGGATTTTCCTCCTGGATATATTGATGGGATTGAAGCTCTCGATGATTCATTCTTAATACATTGGGGGGATAAAAAATATTTCCTTTATTATATTACAGAATTTGGGGCACTTGAGAGAGAAGAAGGGGAATATGTTTCAGACTTCTCAAAGAGATTTAATAAGATATACAAAAAGACTCCCACTGAAATTAATCCTACAGAAACCTCTGCCAAGATTACTTATGCTAGTGCTTTTGACCCTGATGTTTGCCTCATGTTGAGAGAAAGAAGAGCTACCTCCTTGGATCATATGCAAGATGCATCCCTTGAAGTAGAATCCAATATATTGGCAATTAACAAACTTAGGAGTAAGGTTGATAGAGACAGAAGAAAAGGTAGGTTTGAAGCTTCAACCTCTGGTTCCTCTATTGCCTCCCCTCAAGTGGATGAGTTGACAAAACTGGTAAAATCACTTTCTGCAGAAATAGAGAAATTGAAATTTGAAGAAAAGCAGAGCTATAGGAACCCTCAGAATGCGGATAATAGGGGTAATTTCATAAGACCCAATAATGCCCCTCAGACCATCCAAAGAGATCAAATAAATAGGGATAGGGATGATAAAAAATTCCAAGCCCCTCTCCAAAATAACCTGGTTACTGATGAAGAAGGAGAAGAAGAAGATGTTGATCTTGAAATCCATTGTCTTGGTGACACCTCCTCATATCCTCATTTAACTTAGTTTGCATATGAAGAGTCTCTCATGGATAGCCAAATAAATGACCTGCGCAAAGGGGAAAGGACCAGTGGCAATCCAAATAGACACAACCTCGGGTCCAAAAAGAAAGAGGGAGAGCCTCAATTTTTTTATCAACCTGTTACCTACTAGAATAGAGCATCCTGCTAAGGATGTGGCAGCTAGCAGTAAAGGAAAAGAGGCACTAAACCCCCCACTAGTGGTTAAGAGCCCTATCCTAGAAGTGAAGGTGATTATGTACCCTCCCTCCTCTTTTAGCTTTGAACATGAGATTAAAAAGATTAAAATACCTGTACCTTTTTCAGATTTAGTCAAGAATGAGGAGTTCAAAAGGTACCTTTCCAAAATGTTGCAATTTGAACCTTCATCTCATCTCACAGACTCATCAAACCTCCAAGATGAAAAACCAGCTGTCATACTAGGGCCTTTGGTAGAGGATAGAGATGATTCATCCCCTCCTTTCTATACATCATTGAACATTCATGATAAAGTGTTGAAAAATTGCTTGATGGATTCAAGGACATCTCACAATCTCATGCCTAATATTTTCATGAATGAGCTTGGGTTAGAGGTTATAAATTTTTGATTTATGATATCTTATATTAATATTTTTTCTAAACTCTATTTTATCTCAATTTATTAAGTTGTGAATACTCTATTGAAGTAAAAATAATAATATATAAAGTATCAATGATTTTTTATATTTTATATTAAAATATTTTTTAAACTCTATTTTATCTAAATATAAGTGTTTGTATTTTTTAAGGTATTGTCTAACTGTTATATGAAAATGGTTTTTTTTTTTTTTCCAAATCCATTTTTTTTGTTCTTTAAAATCCATTTCTGAATGCAGAAGTATATTCAATATGCAGAAAAAACTGAAACACTTAAATTATACAAATTCAAACAAATATCCCCTAAAAATATTACCACAAAATAGTCATTTCATAAAAAAATAAAAAAAAACTCTTACTTTTTTTAATACTAAGTAAATACCACATAATTCTGTGAATACCCCAATGACATAAAGATGATAAAACATAAAGTATCAATGATTTATGATATGTAATATGATATATTAAAATCATTTTTAAACTCTATTTTATCCAAATATATAAGTTTCTCTAAATTTTGTATATTATCTTTTATTAAAAAATTAAAAAAATTATTCTTACTAGTGATATTAATATTAATAGTTTGTTATTGTTATTAGTTGTATTAGTGATATTAATAGTTTGTTATTAATTGTATTGGTACCATTAAAAAGTTTCTCATCTGGGTTATGGTTTGATAGTTTGTTATTATTATTAGTTGTATTAGTGATATTAATAGTTTGTTATTGTTATTAGTTGTATTAGTGATATTAATAGTTTGTTATTAGTTGTATTGGTACTATTAAAAAGTTTTTTGTCTAGATTATGGTTTGTGATATCTTATATTAAAAAAAAAAAATTAACTCTATTTTATCAAGTATATAAGTGTGTTTATTTTTTTATATTGTCATAAAAAAAATTATAATATTTATGGTTTGTGATATATTATATTAAAAAAAAAAAAAATCTATTTTATCCAATTATATAAGTGTGTTTGAATTTTTTTTATATTGTCTTTTTATTAAAAAATTATAATATTTATTCTTACAAGTGATAAAATCTTTTTTAAACTCTACTTTATCCAAATATATAAGTCTATGAATTTTTTTTATATTGTCTCTTTATTAAAAAAATTATAATATTTATTTTTATTAGTGATATTAATAGTTTGTTATTAGTTGTATTAGTATCATTAAACAGTTCTTCATCTATTAAACAGTTCTTCATCTAGGAATTTGATTGATAAAGTTTAGGGAGGTATACATACCCTACTTCTTTTGGATTTGAACTTGTGATCTCTTTACTTTTTTTGGATTTGAACTTGTAATCTCTTAAGAAAAAACTCTACCTCTTGGATTTAGATTTGAACTTATAACCTTTTAATAAAAAAAACATGGTCTAACTTCTTAACCATTAAACCCATATATATATATATATAATTGAATGATAAATATATAAATAAGAGTAAAAAAACAAAAACTATAAAACTTTAATAAGAGCACTGGGAATGGGTTAATGAAATTCCTCTTCACCAACAGAGTAACAAATGTCGAATAATTTTATGTCCACAAGGAGATCACTGTGTACTCCATAGTGATCAACGAGCATGTTCATCACATTTAACCCCACACAGAAATATATGTGCTTCAAAGTCCCAACGCTTATAGTTATGGATATCATAGATTAATACGAGTACAAGAAGCTATAATAGCGATCTACCAAGGAAAATATATGTTTTCTGTCAAGTTCAAACATTTGCAGCATATCCACACCGACATATCGCCCAATAGTTTTAATTCGGGAAAATAATAGCATAACCATGTAGCATATCAAAACAGCGCCTAGGCTTGTGCAGGAAGGGTTGCTTCTGTAGTAGCAGCTAGGGCTGCAACTTTTCTTTCAAGATCATCTTTCTTTGCACCCACAACCTTATCAACAGCCTTTCCATCCTTGATAAAGATAAATGTAGGCATGGCCTCCACATCCCACTCTTGAGCSACATCCTGCAAAATCATATATTGAGGCATGTTTTCATTAATCTGCTCTATGTTGATTAATCTGATTCATATATTGAGGCATGTTTTCATTAATCTGCTCTATGTTGATTAATCTGATTCATATATTGAGGCATGTTTTCGTTAATCTGCTCTATGTTGATTAATCTGATTCATTTAAGCAAAAAHCATTCTTCGTTTACCAACTTCCTGTCCGGTAAAATTCGCTTAAAGATACTATGAATAAACKTGTCMAAGAGAAAATGTCCCTGAGAACAAATTTACTATTYCAAATATCTATCTTGAACCARTCGTTCATAGTAWKATGATTAGATGACTGTACCCTCAATTCGTCCACATCAACCTTCAAGAAAAATATTTCTGGAAACTTCTTTGACAGCTCAACAAACACTGGACTGATGACTCGACAAGGTCCACACCACGTTGCGGTGAAATCTACCACCACCTGAACAYAACAAATGATATGCACCGTTTTAAGAAGCCCAAAAAAAGACAAYAGGACTTGAGCTGACAATAATCAGCAAACAAAATAAGTCACGTGTAATTTCTACAAACGCTCTGAATACAACAAATGATAAACACTATTCTCAGACGTCCAAATAAAGACAACATGACTTAGATCGGCAGTAATCATTCACAGAATATATCACATTTAATTTCTACAAAGAAAATAAACACTATCCTTGTGCTTTAATCGATAAGCAAAGGATCCTTGTGTTACAAGAGAGAAAGAAATAAGATATTTGAATGAACCAATTGATGTCTGAAAAGAAACAAAAGAAAACTTATAAAGAGGTATGCAGGCTGCCCAAGCCACAAAGAGTATCTCTACTTCCTAAGGTAGTTCAAGCAAAATCTAGATACACGGAGGAGAGGACGGTCTCTTCAATTGATAAGCAGAGGACTCCTGTGTCACAAGAGAGAGAAATTTGATGAAACATTTGATGTCTGAAAAGAAACAAAAGAAAACTTGCAAGTAGCCTATGCAGATTTCCTAAGCCACTGCATAAGCACAGAGTTACATTTGAACTCTGAGCTGCCCCACTAACAAATCTTTGTAACCCACCACCCCTTGAATAACAACAACTTGGGTGGATGAATAGATCTGCTCCCTGTATGCATCATTAACGAAGCCCCCTTTCACACATTTCCTCATGATAGCCTAGTTCTATCCCTTGAATACAAGGGAACTAAATCTCAAATTATTATTCATACAGGCAAAACCTGAAAATGAAACAATAAAAAAAATTCAAATGTCACTTCATTTATCTCAAGTAATTTTAAGAATATATATCTTTCCTTTTAAAAAATAATGTTTCAAACTGTGGATTTCAATCTCCAACACCGCCCTCAAGCCACACTTTGATTCAGGCGTCCTAGTCACTCCTAATCAACCTCAACACCTGTCCATGATACCCAATTGAAAAAAATGATTCTCATGATAAAACCTAGCTATTGCCCCTGAATATAAGAGAGATCGTAAGCAGAAATCATCGCACAATCTGGGGAAGGCCGAAAGGCTTACAAGGGCCAAGCTCTTCTTTTTACCCTCAAGATATAATGTACAAACACACACAAACCCTACTCAACACCGACGCATATGCTTTATGCATCATGAACCCCAATCGCCCTTTATCAAATTCAACTAGTAGATCTAAACAACCCTCAACAAATTCAACTATTTGTATGGTTAATCTAAAACGCTATCCTCTTTATATATAAAAATTCACATCAACAAAGTATTTTTTCCAAAACTTGAAACGCCCTTTGTAAACTCGTTCTGTATACATCAGCAGAGTCTCTTCTCTGCTCTAACGCGGCCCTTTATCAGTGGGACTCGAACCTGGGTCAAAATTTCACTAGCTCTAAATCATGCCAGAACAATTTTTTGTATTCAAGACTGAAGATATTATAATAATAATAATAATAATAATAATAATAATAATTTATCTTGAAGGTCACGGCCAAGCCAGCACACCAAATTGATGTATAAGACCCTCTTGTTTGTGGGACAAGGGACCTCGTCCGCCCAGCGATTTGACTGGTAAAGTCTACGAAGGTATACATACCCTAGCCCCCCTGGTTTTGAACCTGTAACCTCTTAAGAGGAAATACATGTTCTTAACCATTAGACCCACTCAAACTGTATCAAATCAGATCCATAAAAACAAAACAAAAAAAAAAACATAAAAGAATGATCAGATCCATAAAAAAAAAACTCTTGCAAATAAATTTTCCCGATGAAATTTTTGCCTTCAATTCTTCATCTGTGGTGTCTTCCCCCACTCTTCCATGTCAAGCATTTTTTCCCTACAGACCACGCAAAACCCATTTTGCAAATTTATGTCATAATAAGAAGATTTATGTCACCAAATTTAGACAGCAAAACAAACAAAAAAATACAAATTCCCCCCTAAATCAAACGAACAACCAACCAGGGTTCAATTCCAGCTGCAGAAACACAGAACTCTCCAACAAAATTTAAAAGAAAAATCCGAAAGAGACTCTGTAAACACTGGAAATGGAAAATTACCAGACGTTTAGTATCGATGGCCTCCTGCAGCTTGGAACGCCATGCCTCTGTAGAGTGACAAGCAAACACGTTTCCCTCCGCCATCTTTTCGTCCTCTTCTAAAAAACTATCAATTCTGCGCGTCTCAAATCTCAAATGCTTCGTGTGTGCATTTCTCAATCATTCAGTCGAGAATTTATAGGCCGAGAGATCGTCCAAACAACATATGTACTAATGTCGACATTATATTTTGTTTTTTAAATAAAGGTTTCACACCATTCAGTCAACGAATTCTGGAGTATATTCGGATATTCCCGTGTATGGGAGTTAATGGTGGCCACATCTTAGGCATATGCCTATGCCTTCGTCGCTACGGATCATGGCCTGGCAACCCACTTGCAAATTTGTTTCAACAAACCTTTCAAAGGATTATTAAAAAAAGATCTTACGTGGCACCTTATTATTAATTATAACACGTGATATAAAAAACTAATAAAGACCAAGTGTGCATTTTCCATATGGCAGTGTCATTCACAAAATAAATTTGAGTGGTTGAATAATGATGGCGGTGCTCATATAAATGCATTCTAAATAGAATAATGTTTGGTACAAAGTTCTAGAAGAGGAACTTTAGTCTAGCACATAAGGATCCTATCGATGGTTTGTTTCCACACCATAATCTTGTCGTATTGCTATTCTTATGTAGGTGTTGTTTTCTCAATTGTATTGTGTGTTCTTAGGAGGGGTTTTTGTTGTATTCTTTTTTTTTTCAAATAAGAAAAATACTTATATTAAGGAAATATAATAGTTATGTTACAATAATATAAAAAATGTTCACATTCAGCCCTCTCCTCTTTTGCTACAGTTTAAAACAATTATGTTAATTTCCAAAGACTAGCTTAGTTAATTTCCAAATTTTCAAAGTCTTATGTTGTTCCTTCAGGACCCACTGTGTAGAAAATACCCTCTTCCTCAAGTTCAAGTGTTGCTTTTGATAACAAATTTGCACCTCGATTATATGCTCTATATATATGATCAACTTTTAGTATATTGAACTTTCCACTCAGCTCTCTGATTCTTCTCATCCATGGCAGAAGTGAGATCACCTGTAATTCATTCATATTATTATACCAATCTATAATAACTTTTGAATCACCAAACAAATGTAAGACTGTAATCTTTTTGAAACAGGCAAAGTAAAGTAAACTCCACAAAGCTATCAATTCACCCTTGTAAGTGTACCACTCCTAGAACTCATTTTAATCCTGAAAATTCCTAACACAGGACATTTAATCACTGCTCCAACCCCACACTTTCCCCCCTAACCTGAGAAGCGCCATCAAAGAACCCCACTGCTTGATTCCAATTTATAAAAGGCGGCCTATCTATCTTTCTAAACTTTGGAGAATTGTTTGTTTTATATTCTCCCAAATGTTGTACTATGTTTTTACAAACAAAGGCCCTATTAATTGGTCAGTCTTAAAAAATAAGCAAATTTCTGTGTTTCCACACTTCCCAACAAATAAACACGGGTAGTTATGTCCAATTCTCCCTATTCTTTAACCAGTTTACAAATCAGTTTTTCACCTGCTCTCCTTCCCAGACACTCACCAACTTTAAATCCTTTTTTACAGATAACCAGATACTTTTTGTGAAAATACAGTCAACAAACAGATGTTTTATATTTTCTTCATAAGACCCACATAAAACACATTTTCTTGGCCCTGTAAAACCTCTTTTACAGAGATTCTCCCATGTAAGTATTCTTTGTTCAAGCAGAAGCCACATAAAAAGTTTAATTTTTAAAGGTACCTGCCACTTCCATAAATCATTATACCAAAAAGCATAATCATCTTCAACTGTGTCCACCCACAGAACTTCATAAGCTTGTTTGGTTGAAACATGCCCTCCTTTAGTGTCCCAGGACCACAAAAGTAAGTCTTCCTCATTCAATTCAAAAACCGAACTCACTAGTCCTTTAACATAGTTACTCCACTCCTCCTTAAGTTCCCCTTCTAAGCCTAGATCCTCAGACTTCTTCCATCTAGAATACAGTGTGTTTTCCCAAGCCTGACTTTCAACTTGTGCTAAGTATACAATGCCTTGATCCTTTAGTGCTAACATAAGGTTTCTTGTCAACTTAAAATAATTATGAGACCCTACGAGAGGATCAACACCAATTCTAATCTCTCTTCCATTCCCAGGAAGCCAAACCAGCCAATCAGTTATTAAGGATAAAGAGGAGGTTAGATCTCTCCAAATAATGGAAATACCAAACATGCTAATGCTTCCAGCCCTGAGCCACTCTACCACAGATTTCTTCTTTAGGTACTTTTTGCAGATCACCTCATGCCATAACCTAGGTACCATTAGACACCTCCATAAGCTTTTTCCAGCTAAATCTTTCCCAAATGTAAAGATATTTTTCAAGCCCCACCCACCCAACTTTTTAGGTTTAGCAATTTTATTCCAGCTTATCAAATGTATCCCTTCTTTTGTCTTTTTCCCCGTCCATAAGAAGCTAAACATCTTTCTCCTAATGGTATTTATTATATTTTTGGGAATTTTAGCAAAAGACATCCAATATACCGGTATACTTTCAAGTACAGCCTTTACCAAAATTGCCATTCCCCTTAAACTTAACCATCTGTGACTCCAATTAGCAATCCTTTTTTCAAATTTTTTCACCAACCATTTCCAATCACTATTAATATAACAATTCGGTTTCAAGAAACAACCAAGATACTTAAAGCCATCCTCCACTGGTTTTACTTCAAAAAGAATAATCTTCTTCAGTAAGACTAAGTCCTCTTCCTCCCACCCTGCTTCAAGAAACAAGGATTTTTGAGGACTAAAGGCCATTCCTGTAGCTTTACAAAAAAGAGTCAAAATCTCCTTTTAGACTTCCCACTCAGCTATAATACCATTTCCAAACAGGATCACATCATCAACAAACATCAGGTGAGTAATCTGGATCCCTATAGCCATTGATATACCTGTAAGTTTTTTCTCCCTTACATTCACCTTAATAGCTCTGCTTAACCCTTCAACAACTAAGAGAAACAGAAGTGGGGATAAAGGGCACCCTTGCCTTAACCCCCTTGAACTCTTAAAAAAAGTAGGTCTTCCATTTACCAAAACAACAAAATTTGTTGATGTCACACACCCCATTATCCAATCAGTTACTTCAACACTCAAACCCACCTGTAACAACACAAGCCTTAAAAATCCCCAGTCCACTCTGTCATAAGCCTTTATCAAGTCTAATTTAAGCACCATAACTTTAACCATTTTTACCTTAATGTTGTGTAAGGCTTCCTGCACAACCCCAATAACATCAGTAATTTGTTTGCCATCAAGAAATCCAAATTGTTCCTTTGAGATCCATAGGGACAAAGTAGATTTAATTCTTTTGGCTATAATTTTTGTGATAATTTTATAAGCCAGATTACATAAGGAAATATGCCTAAAATCACCAAAGGATCCAAGATTCTCGCACTTTGGAATAAGAGCAAGAAAAGTAGCATTATGTTCTCTGGACACTCTTCCAGTTTTTCTTGACTCTTCCACCATCCCCAATAAGTCATCCCCCAAGATATCATAAAAAGCCAAAAATAATTACATTGTCTAGCCATCCGGGCATGGACTTTTTGAGACTTTAAATTTTTTTAAAGTAGATAGAATTTCAGCTGAAGTGATTGGTTCAAACAATCTAAGATTATTTTCCTTACAAAACATCTGAGGGTAATTTTTTAGTACATCTAATTGATCGGTAATGACCAACTTTGGTTGAGCCTCAAATAGAGTTTGAAAAAACTCAACAGCTTCTAATAGTAGCCCATGATTACTGGAAATCACCTGACCCCCCTCCTTTTTTATCCCCCAAATAATGTTGTTATGTTTTCTGGAGTTAGAAAATGCATGAAAAAACTTTGTATTTCTATCCCCTGTTGCCAACCAGTTTATTCTACTTTTTTGCCTCCATGTTTCCTCTTCCTGTCTCAATAAAACCAACTTCCTTTGTTCCTTTGTTGCAATTAGTAACTTATCCTCCTCCTTTTTAATACCTTCAGGATAGCTCGAGTATAACATATCCAAGTCCCCTTCAATATTTATTAGTTCTTCCCTTCCTTCCCTCTTCCTAACTTTCTCCCAGGTAGACACCAGCTCCTTGTTGGCACAGGGGCAGACCCAGGGTTCAACGCACCAACAAAACCCTAACTACCGACCCTTTTGGAAACACCTACAAAGCAGGCGAGGTCTCACCTGAGGTAGAGGCAGGGGGGGTTACAAGACTCAGGTGTTTGTAACCAAGTTGGGGCACAGATCAGTGATTACAATTACTTCTCAGAGTACTTAAGAACAACAAGTATTAGTTTACCCACTTCATTCACATCGCAGACAAACCCTAAGGATAGATCGACACAGTAACAATGACATAATACACA
>ML781407.1:539748-591384 GCA_009831015.1 Picea engelmannii
TACCATAATATCAACACTCCCTCCTATCTAGGGAGGTATTATAGGTAATGGTCTTGAGCACAAAAACATACCATTCACCTGGTAGCATCAACATAGTTGTATAGACTAGATCATGAGCACCATCATCATCATCAGTGTCATCAGCTGCATCATCTCTCAAAACCATACTCTATATGAGTAATCAGACATGATGCTCACTCCACAGAGTGATACAAGAGCTAGTCTTCTAATCTAGAAGAGTAAATTCTCTAAACCATTTTTTGTCTGGGAAATCTCTGTCCTTTGATTATCCATATAACTGATAATTATTTCCAATATTGTTGATAGTATTCAAGGCAATTGAAACAAAATAGAACACAACTTTGTCTATCCATAGTCGTACATAACTACAATCCAGTGGTACAATACCACACCAAGTAACACATAAGTACTTGATCAACAACGTATAGTCACAAACATTGGAACACATCCACCACAGTAGTTGGATCTGTGTGATCGAATGTAAATTCTCTATGCATAATTGTAGGAGGCTTGCAAAGCTGAGTGCAAGTGTTGTAAGTGTTGAGTGCACGGATTGTAAGAAGGCTCTGTGCTAGATCTACTCGGGGAAGGAGGATCTGGCGAGGTGCGTGCAGATCTCCTATCCTATGCGGAGTACAAGTTGAGCTTTGTGCTGTAATTAGATTGTCCAAAGCTAATAAAGAAGAAGAAGACTTTGTGGACGTAGCCCCAGGGAGGGGGTGAACGACGTAAACCTATGTGTCATGCTTTGTGCTATTGCTTCCTTGTTTTTTCATTATCTTGCTATGTGCTTTTCCATGATTAAATAGATTTGCTTATGCTGTGTGATTTACTAGATGTATATGAATAGTATATATGATGTGTATGAGGATGCTTAGTGCTGATCTATAGGATCTAATATGTTTTGATGTTGCTAAGCACTGAAATATCTTATATCTGAGCAAGTACTGCGACATTATGTCTTATCTGCGAAGTACAATAAGGGTGAATAGTGATGAATGAACGGTGTTAAGTTCTCTGTAAATGATATAATCACAGATCTGTGTCCCAGCTAAGGTTGCAGACACCTGAGTCTTGCAACCACCCCTACCTCTACCTCGGGTGAGACTTCATCTGCTTCGTAGGTGTTGCCGAAAGGGCTGGTAGTTAGGGCTTTGTTGGTGCGCTCTTGAGCATTAAACCCTAGGTTTGCCCCTATGCCAACAAATGGTTCCGTTGTCGGGACATGAAACTGTGATTGCTAGGAATTGAGGAAGAATAAACTTTGTGAAAAAGAAAGCTCTGTGCGTAGATCTGTTGCCCTAGTGCGCAGATTTTTACTCGACTTGTGAAGCTTTGTGCCAGGAATAAGGTCAGATCTGGAGAAAGGAATATTAGATCCAAAGAAAAGAAGTGAGATCTGAACACTCTGTGCTCTAAGAAAAGTAAAAGTGGAAATTTCTAAAAGAAATAAGTTGGATTTGCAGAAAAGAGGTAATATATGTAAGCTCTATGCTCTAATAAAGGTAAGAATAGTCAAAAGTTTTTAGATCTGAAAGCTTTGTGCTTTGTAGAAGTAAGATAAGTGAAATTTTTTGTTTCTAAAGCATGCATCTAGGTATGCTTGATAGATTCTGTCCTAGCTTCAAAACTAGGGCATTAATAGATAAAAGAAAGTTTGATATGAATAGATTTGATAAGTATAATGATAGATATGTTATACCTATGCATAGAAAGAATGTCTGGACTAACAAGTGGATGTAGGATCCTAGAAAGATTTTTTTGCAGGCTAGCTACCATGATCCTGGTGCACAGTACAAAATAAATTGGGGAGCATGTAAACGAAAGAGAGGGTTAAGCCTCTGTTACAGTTGCAGAAGACCGGGACATATTTCTAAGGAATGCCCTGGTGGAAGACCTAGTTGTCTCTGTTGCAAAGATTTGGACCATGAAGTGTTGGATTTCCTTAGAATGATTGCTAAGCTTGAAAGAATGAATCTGAATGAAGAAAACCCTAAGGCAGATCCAGAAATAGTTGAAACTCAGAAGGAATCAGAAAAGATATTGCTACAAATGAAAGACACCTTGAATGATCACCGACATGTTAGGCTATCAGATATATTCAAAGAAAAGGAGCAAGTCGAAGCAAGAATAGGGGACTTCGACATTGACTGTATTCTTGATGAAGAAACATAAGTGAACATTATGCCAAAAAGAACTTGGGAAGATATAGGAAAGCCTGCCATGATCCCTTCCCTAGGAGGAACAAGTTTATTCAGAGGAAATCTAGTAAACTTATGTGGAAGGCTCGCTCGGATACCTATGACTGTCAATGGGACTTCGATAGAGGAAGACTTTGAGATCATTAAATTTGTTGAAGACAATGCCCCATTTACCATGCTCATAGGAAAACCTTGGATTGATAAAGAACAAACCACACGAAAAGAGGAAGAAGAAGTTTTGGAACAGAAGAAGAAAGAGTTAAAAGACTTTATGACCAAAAGGATCACGCACTTGATTGAAGAACAGAAGAGCAGATCACAGATATTTAATACTAGAAACTCCAATGTCGAGGCTAAGAGAACACTTGAGGATCCGCAGAAGATTGAGTTACCTATTTTTGATACAGAAGAATTATTATCAAGGAACCCTAGGAAAGACTTTCAACAGCATGAAGTAACTAAGACCACAGAAGATAAACATCAAAATGGTAAAAGCATTACTAAGACGAAGATCACTGGGAAGAAGGATAGAAAGTTAAGAAAGAAAAGGGCTAATCTTGTAAGGTTACAAGAGGTTCTAGAGGATACTTCACAGACAAAAAAATTGCAGAATTGGAACTTCGTCGAGATATCAGAACAACGACCTAGAGTACTTCACCATGACAAAGCAATATAGCCATTGGAACCGATATATCCGTTCGATTTCTGCTCCGAACGGGCAGAAAAACAATAAAGGTTCATCATCCAACCATTGAAATGCGCCATAACGGGTTGAACAAGAGTTAATGAAGGATCATAACCATTTCCAACAAACCGTTACTAAGTTTCCCTACTTAGTCCATTGCGCCACACACCAAGAATACTTTTTTCTAAGTGAGAATTTGACCACGAAACCTGATATTAACTCACCGTGAGATCATTGCCTTGTTACCATACTATTCACTGTAGTTTCTGAATTCCTTTCGCACCTGAGCTAGCTAACCCAAGTTTGTATGTCGGACGAGCTCAACACTGCTGAGAAAATCGTTGAAGAAGTTCTAATTGACTTAATGACTGAGAGACTCATGTCGGAGCAAGGAATGTCTATAGGTGTACAAGCATCGTCCTCGGGAGCATTACCAGCTTCCCCCTCCACTGCTCGAGCAGGACCATCCCGACTGCCTTCGGAAAGATGATGTAAGCTCAGAAATGACTTCACCACTATGAACATGATCGCAAGTATCTTGCCTAAGTATATCCCACCACTAAGCGGCACAGTGAATCGAGACACTATACCCAGAGACTTTGACTATGTTGTGGTCACTGCGTACCTCCCGAAAGGGGTTCGCACAGTTCATGCTGACTAAGATAAGCTCACAATGCTGAAATTTAGTCATTTAACCTTCGATATCGCAAGGTTTATAGTATGCTATCCCCGCACAAGTAATTGACTATCAAAAAAGGGATGAAACCAAATATTTTCCCTCAACAATGGACCTATAACCTCGCATAGTCAACCCTCCTCAATGTAATGAATATTCCTCATTTCGAGAGGCACCAGGAAGTGAATGCATGCGTCTGATTGTTGTTGTCATGCTACCATGGAGGATACTTATGGTTGGACCATCGCATCACTATGGATCCGATTCTAATCAATTAGATCATAGGACTAAGCATGCAGGGCCCTGACCCACACGAGTTTTACCCTGGAAATACCGCAGATCGTGTTGTAGACTAGTGAATAAAAGACACATATGGTGATCTAGATAAGGGCACATAAGGTTACAAGGTAGCCTCCATTGAGAATGCAACAGTGCGCCTTGGTTTCCAGCTGATCGTAGGGAAGTTAGTCTGCAAAAACAGACCCACACAGGTGATTGAATTTATAGTTGACCTCACAGGGAAGTGCGTGGAGGGACTACAAATGAACTGGGAAAAATATCTTGTAAATCAACTAGAGATTGACTATAGACAAGCATAAGACCAAGGGTATGACTTCCACTTTAGTTGGTTGCTCATACTCATCGCTTTCATCGCTTGGGAGCTACCAGAAGGTGCCACTTTTTCGGATATCGAACCCTTTGAACCACTGGCCGCGAATTTCTGTACATTGTGGTACTCCAGCGACATGAACAAGCAGTGGTAGTCCAATTTCGTTTTCCAAGCTTATTAAAATCAATTGAAGAATGCAATCCAGTCTACACCACACATCACACCAAACACACTTTATAGGTTTAGACCTTTGATCAAATTCAGCGCAGACCGCCACTTCACCTATATCACAGTGTGTGTTGATGAGCACAAACAAGAACTCCAGTCGTACAATAAGTTGACAGAAGAAGACTTGGAGCAGATTACCAAGGAATGGTCAGTGGACCTCCTTATTGCAGCGGACCCCATAGAGATGTCAGACGTGGATAGCCCAGAAGCTATGCCAGATACACCTAGACCATGCAAGACTAAGAAGGATGTGGAAGTTTAAGATATCCATAGAACATCCATGAAAACTAATTCGATCTCACTTGTGAAGGGAGGTGATGATGAAGAGCTAGGTGGCACAGAAGTTGAGCAAAACAAAGGTGAGGTTACTCTTCCTAGAGAGGAGGAGGATCCCTCCAAGAAAAGGAAGATTACCCCACCAAATCCCTAGTCATGAAAGAAATCTAAGGCCACCTAGACTACGCTCAAGACTACCCTTACAGAGGACAACTTCGACTTCTTGATCGCTGCGTTGAATGATACCTCACTAGAGATCGTAGAAAAGAAAGAAGCGAAGCAGGAGGAGGTATTCAATCGGATCAAGGGTGAACTTCAAGAAGTGCAGAAGGCACTCCAGTCCAGCAGAGCAGTTTCTAAGGAACCCTTGACAAATGAAACAACATGAACAACTGATGAGCCCACCCAATTACGCCAGATCATCGAGAAAGTCGAAGCTCGCCTTCGACGAGCTCAAGAAGACACATCACAAGCCACTCAGGCTTTGGCACAAGTACAAAATGCACATATAGTACAACAGAGGAAGGAAGAATAGGAGAAGCTTGCCTTACAAGCGACGTGGGAGGAGGAGAACGCACAGTTACAGCGGAGCAAGGACCAACTGCTAGCAGAGCAACTTGAAGTACAGGAAAGAGTTCACAGAGCACTTCGCTCTGTGATGGTCATTGAAGTGAAAATTGAAGAATGTGTCCCACAATAGGTGGCACAACTTGAAGAATTAATACAACAACTTCAACAACGCATCGCAGATCTGGAACTTCGTACCGTGCCCGAGACTCCACAAGAAGTAAGAGACCTAAGAGAGGCAACTGCCTGCAGCGTAGTTGGTAGATTAAAAACCTTGGCTTTGGAATGTAAGCAGTTGAGCGCTAGAAGCGCCCAGACTTATGAGAACCTCATTGAAAACCCTGAATTGCAGAAATTAGAAGCACAACTCCAACAAGTAAAGAAGCATGCATATATGATACAGGCTCAGCTGAAGGCCTTGACCCCAGTCGAGAGAATGAAGCGATTTCCAGAGCAACGTACCACCCAACAACATGTACACATGCTGCAAAGTAAAGTGATGGAAGTCTCCCAATGAATTCAACCACTCCAAGATAAAGCATGCCACCTATTCACTGAAGTTGAGAGCCAGGCATCTGAGCTTGAACAAGTTGTCATCATTGCAGAACAGCGCTTGGAAGGACCAGTAAATGACACAACGATCCAGGAGTTCACTGAGTAAGAGGTTGTCGCACTGCAGCAAGTCAAAGTAACTCAGTCCAAGCTCGAGACATTTGAAGTGGAGTTGATCAGACCAGAGTGACTCGAGACGAGTCACAGGTGAGTGTTGGGGGCCTGTTAGCCCTTGACCAAGTTTTGCAGAACACTTGGTCATATTTGACTATTTTTAGACATCGACACACTGTCAAAGATGGAGCGCCAGGCGAAGAAGAGATCACAGGATCTTGGCCCACTTTTGGGGCCCTTTTTAGGGTTTTGGGTTAATGTAATGGGAAAGGGATGTTGGCCCATGGGTTTACCCATGTTTAGGCCTATGTTGTAAAGTATAAATAAGTAGCTAGGCAATGTAAGAAGGGGGGATGGCTTAGTGCTAGTAGTTGGATCTGTGTGATCGAATGTAAATGCTCTGTGCATAATTGTAAGAGGCATGCAGAGCTGAGTGCAAGTGTTGTAAGTGTTGAGTGCACGGATTGTAAGAAGGATCTGTGCTAGATATACTTGGGGAAGGAGGATCTGGTGAGGTGTGCATAGATCTCATGTCCTATGCGAAGTACAAGTTGAGCTTTGTGCTTTAATCAGATTGACCAAAGCTAATAAAGAAGAAGAAGACTTTGTGGATGTAGCCCCAGGGTGGGGGTGAACGACGTAAACCTATGTGTCATGCTTTGTGCTATTGCTTCCTTGTGTTTTCATTATCTTGCTAAGTGCTTTGCCATGATTAGATAGATTTGCTTATGCTTTGTGATTTACTAGATATATATCAATAGTATATCTGATGTGTATGAGGATGCTTAGTGTTGATCTACAGGATCTAATGTGTTTTGTTGTTGCAAAGCACTAAAATATCTTATATCTGAGCAAGTATTGTGATGTTTTGTCTTATCTGCGAAGTACAATAAGGGTGAATAGTGATGAATGAACGATGTTAAGTGCTCTGTAAAGGATATAATCACAGATATGTGTCCCAGCTAAGGTTGCAGAAACCTGAGTCTTGCAACCACCCCTGCCTCTACCTCGGGTGAGACTTCATCTGCTTCGTAGGTGTTGCCGAAAGGGTCGGTAGTTAGGGCTTTGTTGGTGCGCTCTTGAGCATTGAACCCTGGGTCTGCCCTTGTGCCAACAATAGGCAGGAGATTTTGAAGGAAAACATTGTGTCTACTTCAGGGACTAAACCAAAAGATGAGATACCACTGTATGAAATGCCTTCATTATTTGATCAAACCAACAAAGAGAAGCCTTTAGAGCAAGTAAGTAACTTAAGAAACTTTTTTGGGTCATGCGTAAAATTGTTGATTGATAAAAATTCCTTACAAATACTGCAGAATTTGTTCAAAAAGTGTAATCTTGGGGAAGAAGGGGTAGAAAGAGTAAATCAATTCAATTATTATAACAACTCAATTATTTCTAAAGATACAATGATGGTAGCAGCATATGACCAAATTGCAAATAATGATGATAACAACTCAATTATTTCTAAAGATACAATAATATGTATCTAGATCTAGAACTACAAGAAAACTATCCTCAAATGCATGAAAAATTTACTAACTGTAACACATACCAATCCGGTGTTTGATTCATCATTCTGAATTAACTCCTTCCAACCATTACAGAATATTTTTTCATACTCTTGTATATCTTCTATGGACATGGAATCTATCTCGTCATATGTTTTGTAAACAAAATTGGCTCGAGACTTGGCTTCAACTCTATGATGGTTCAAACCAACATCAACACCATAAAAAATTGATCCTAAATTTTCTCCAATTGCATTTTTGGCCTCCTTGCCAACATTCGATGTAGCTCGCAGCTCTGAATGTGAGGCAAATTCCCCTGCTAGATGAGATACCAAAGGTCGTGGAGGCCTCTGCAATGTTGCATTTCGATATGCCCCTTTATGATAATATGCTCGGCCTTTACCAACCCCATAATAATTGGACAGTAGGTTGGTATAATTATGGTGCATGCCCATGAAAAATCTGCATAAAAGAGTCTAGAAAATTAATTTGGAACCTCAACATTCCACGACAACTTCTCATATGCTGCCAAAAATCTATTATAAAGATGTCCTGCTATGTTGGGGTGCTTAAAATATTGCACCTTCAACATCTTTCTCTTTGGCCCCTCTTTGAAATTGAACATAGAAATTGCATCTTCTTTTGAAACTCTACTTTTTACTACTTCCCATTTATCGGGTCCCATCACCTTTGACTTTCATCTCCTCATCAAATCGATAAAACTACCAGTCATTGGCCCCATCTTTTGATATGCATCCATAAAGTTCTGCAATGAATGCAAAACAATCTCCAATCTTTGCTTACTCTCTCGATGTAGATCTAAGCACCTCAAATCATTTTCCATCCTTCTTTGAACACCTTAGCATTGTTCGAGGGTCATTGCTTCAACATACCCTTCCCAAGGAATCTCATCACCAACATCGGAGGGATAGGTGGATGTAGGCGTGTAATGTTTTGTTTCTCGATAACGCCCCCTGAATCCACCTTCACCATCTTCACCCTCTTCACCAACATTGGAATCTTCATGATAACCACTCTCTCTTTCATTATCTTCTCTCACATTAAACTAATCCTCTACACAACGACATATTTGAAACTAATTACAACATAATATATATATATATATATATATATATATATAACATAAACATAAATACACAAAAAAATACAAAATAAAAAAAAATTACCAAACATATTTTCTTGTCGTGATGTATTCCCTACACTCTCCAGTGTTGGAGTATTAATGTGCAACTTAACTAAGAAATTTGCATCCATAACACTATTTTGAGCACTTTGTCCGGATGATCTATTCACCGATTCATTTGATAATCTCCTCATATGACTAGATTGCCTTTGGTCACCAGTTTCTTCTCCTAAGTTGCCCTGCCTTCTAAGATATGGGTCTTCGATGTCCTCAGTGTCTCATTCAAAGAAGGGGTTCCTCTTCCTCCTTCATTGGATATCCTAGAGCTTTTGCAAGGCATATTTGGAGACTCTTGTCTCAACAACTCGCCTCGATAGATATCCTTTTTAAATCCATGAATGTGAAAGTTCATATGTTATAGAAACATAAAATGGAAATGTAATATAAAACAACTTGAAGGCATTTAAGCATTTATAAAAACTTCAAAGCATCAAAGACATATATTGAAAAAACTAATGGCTATATTTGTGACTATGATGTTATATATAATGAACATGACAATATTTAAATATAAAAAAATGTAACATGTATAGAATACTCTATATCTATGTGTAATTTTTTTTTTTTTTTAAGTTAACAAATCCAATGATGTGAAATGTACATGTGACATTTGTTTTTGGGGTAATATCTCACGGGAAACCCCCAAGTACTTCCCCACTTCATGGATGATAAACGGGGCAAACTGTCGGCCCCGATGTCCATGGAAGGCCTAACCCCAAGGGGGAACAAGAGATTTGAACCTGTGACCTCCTTCGTTGGGGATAGCTTCACGCCTGGCTCAGAACCACTTGAGTTAACCCTTGGGGCTATGTACATGTGACATTTGAGAACCTTAACATTTAAATTAATGTATTTTTCATATTAAAGAGTATTATTTAAATTATTTAAGATTCATGCCAAAGTGACCTTGTTGTGGTATGGGCCCATATTCATGGACCACATGAAACCATAGAATAAAAATGAAGCTCGCCTATGGCCTTGTGTTATCACATGAAGTTGTTAGGGGTCGTATGTTCTTGTTGTGAATACCCAAGTCTGCACCTCTGCTTCACCTCCATCTTTTCCGCACATCATTCCTATGATTTTTCCCTTATGGTTGATAAAGTCAATTTCCCTTTCCGATCAATGATCTGGTTTTCCTTAGTATCTTGCTTAGGATATTCTCGGCTCAAGGTTTTTCTGTTTTCTTTAAATGATGAACGCATATCGTGATTTTGGGTCCAAATTTTGGGTCATCCTATTTTCTATTGATTGAGCTCACATTAGGTCGTCCAAGTCCTTTGTTTGTAAAGTTAACAACCATAAGCACAAAGTGTAGCGTCATTCAGAATGGTCCATTTTGGGCTTGAAACACAAGCAAGCAGTCAGGCTCGATTTTCAGCAGTGGAGATCCCATGAATAATTCAGATCAATGGGTATCGGGTGATCGAGATTTCAAAGTAGCGTAAGGATTAATGACTAGACAGAGGAGCCAAAGACCCAAAGTAAATCTGAGCCATTGAAGGTTGAGGACACGTGTCAGTGGATCGCACACTTCGAAATATTTACTTCGGAGGATTGTAAGAGCTGTGCGTTGAAAAGTCCCGAAGAGTCGAAGCTCGAACACCCGAAATAATTGTGGATCGTTGATCTCAAACCAACAAGGACCATTGATCTTGAAAACAGTATCACTAGAAGCTCCGAAGTCCTAAAGGTCCTAAAGTAAATATCAGTCATCTAAATCAAGAGGCCATGCATCACCAGATCTCTCACTTCAAGAATTCGACACTTCGGATGATTGTAAGAGCTGCACATTGAGGAGGCCCGAAGCCCGAAATTCTGAAGTAATTGTGAGTCATTGATATTCGCAGCAGGAAGCAGGGTCCTTCCAAGAGCGTCGCATGGCAACGAAAGTGGGGCTTTCCCAGATCGTAGATCGCGATCAGATCAACGACTCCCGTGTATTCGAGATGTCAAAGTTGCATGAGGATTAGTGGCTAGGCAGAAGCCCCGGAGTTGCAGATCAAGCGCCATGCATCCTTCTCCATCGGACGATCAATATCTACTTAGAGAATCTAGACTTCGAGAGTTTTAGCTCCTCCCCTCTCGCTTTCATCCGAAGGGTTTTCTCCCGAAGTCCAGAGATCGTTGTCACATGTCCATCTAAATATAAAGGTGGTAGTTTGCTTCAGGACTCCTGGATTTGGGAGTTTCATCTTCCTCGCTCCCGTCTTCATCCAGAGTGTTTTATCCCAGAGTTAACAAATCCCTGTCGTGTTTCCTCCTCAGATCGATGGTTGTCGTTCAATTCAGAGCTCCATCTCTACATGCATATTGCCCCCAAGCTATGAAGTACCAAATTATGTGGCAATCATCAATTCAAATATGTGGCACTCTCATAAGTCATGACACCTGGCATCCATTTTGCGATGACACGTGGCACTCAGTCTAGGCGCCTTTGGGCATATCATCCGCTTGTTTCCAAGTGACACGTGCCACCTCTCTTTTCATGACACGTCAGCATAGTGATGTAAGGCCACCACGTCATATCATCCTCCAGGAATTGTTCTTGTTCAGTGCCAAAACTAGCGCCATCTCCTAGCGCGGTTAGAATGATCCTAAATTTGGCAGGCGGATAAACTTTTGCAGTGGCGCTAAAATAAACAAGAGCGCCCAGATTGCAGATCGTGACCAGATCAATGGCCACATCTCATTGCGGGGACGCAACATGATCGAATGATAAAATTATTGAGTGATCCTGCAATTGAAACCGTGGTATAGTGAAAAAGCTACGTGGTGGAAGGTGGTGAATTGCGGGCTCAAAAATGGTGTGTGTTCAAACCGCTTTCGATGGCCCCGCAATCATGTGCTTATAAGACATCCAATCCAAGAGCAGCACGTGGCCGCCCCCTAGACATTAAGCCTCATCGTGATCCTGAGAAAAAAAAGTTAATGAAAAAGGAGTGGTGGTTGAAACCTCGACTCACTCCATAAATACAAGGCATGGAGGATTTGGTCATGGAGACAGAACTGTCAGCCCGAGGTACCCCTATGGACGGTTTTTATTGCATGCCCATGTTGAGCTGAGTTTGCGTCTGACATGAAGATACACGCACAATCTGACAAAAGAAGGCACAGGTAAAAGGCTTTGAATGCAATGGCCAGATCACACCCCTAGTAGTTGTGGAATGATCTGAGTATAAATAGACCAGTTCAAGATTTTGTTAAGGTCATCAACTGGTTGAGCCGAGCTCCCTACTATGTAATTTTGATGCCAGAATTGTTCTTTGGTTATGTATCAAATTTGATACTTTTGCATTAATAGAATTCAACTTCTTCCATCTCTTTGTTTAAACTATGCTGAAACACTCGGGCATGGAGGATCCAGTAGAGGGTTGTGATTCTATTGTAATGTAGGTTTCATTACAGTAGTGTTGTGACCAGTTTTAGTCAGCTTCCTCATTACCTTATTTCCCCTTATGCTGAAAGGATCGGGCATGGAGGATACAGTCGAGTTGTTGTAGTCGCATGATAATGTAGGTTTGATTATTATGCTACTGTGACATATTTCAGTGTCTGAAACTTGAGTTCAAGAGTTCTCTTGAGCTTGGTTTTTCTTCACCAAGTTGCTTGAAGGTTGGATTCTCATAGCAGTCTTGTTCACCTCTCTCACTAAGTCTTCCTTCTACTCACACTTAAACTCAAATAACTGACTGAAGTTAATGAGGACCTCACTTCCCTGTGCATTGCTTGTCCAGTTTCTATGATTAAAATCATTCTTGTACTGAGTTTTGTCCATTTGAACTCCACTCATAAAACCAACATCCACCAAAATTTTTGATGGGTATTGGACTTATCCTCTTGCAATATTAGGGTGACTCTCAGTGCTAACATTCATGGCATCATTGTCAGGGAATGGATTGAAGACATTTCCCTGGGATAGAACGACAAATAAATTCTGATTCTAAAGGTGCATCAGAAATCAGTAACTTGAAGATTGCAACTTGCACCTGGTGACTCCACCGTTTCAGTTGTGGCTCCCAAAGGTAGACACACGAGGTCTACTCCACAGCTGACTATGGCTACACCTGAAGTTGACCCAGAAAATATTATCAAGAAAGGAAAGACCTCTCAAGAAGAACATTCAACTGTTGTACCAGGCGATTCTATTAATTTACAAACTTCTTCTTTTAAAACTCCAGTAGCTGCATCTATTTCTCCTATTATACCATCAGTTGGAGTTTCCAAAAGTTTAAATTTTGGAAGTTTTCCTATTGATTTCTCCCCTCCTAGTCTTCGTTTGGAAGGAGAAAGTTTTGAAACTCCTGTCTCCCCTGATATTGTAAAGTGGTTTAGACCCAGGAGCTTAGAAGACTTTCCCACTTTGGGATTTACTACTCCTCCTGCTATTAAAGTTGTTGTGTCCAAAGAGGGGGAAACTTCTTTTCCTTTGAACCCTATATCATTCTCCTCCAACACAGTTGCAGTCGTACTTGTCCCAACTCCATCTCCCACTGGTTCTCCTATAGTTCACATCCCAATGACAGGTGCTAATCCTCCTAGAAACATGATGGATGACATATTGGCTGCTAGATATGCCCATCTTGTTTTACCTTAGCCTATGAATGCTCTCCCAACCAGACACTACCTTAAGTACATGCCCTAGTTCATAGGGGAGGGAGACATAACTGCAGAAGAACAACTTTCAACTTGTTATAGATTTGCAGAGATTCAGCTCATCAAAAATGAAGATGTGTGGATCAGAGTTTTTGTACATAGCCTTGATGGTGATGCTAGGAATTGGTTTAGGGACTTTCCTCATGGATCTATTGATGGGATTTAAGCTCTCGATGATTCATTCTTAATACATTGGGGGGATAAAAAATATTTCCTTTATTATATTACAGAATTTGGGGCACTTAAGAGAGAAGAAGGGGAATATGTTTCAGACTTCTCAAAGAGATTTAATAAGATGTACAAAAAGACTCCCACTAAAATTAATCCTAAAAAAACCTCTGCCAAGATTACTTATGCTAGTGCTTTTTACCCTGATGTTTGCCTCATGTTGAGAGAAAGAAGAGCTACCTCCTTGGATCATATGCAAGATGCATCCCTTGAAGTAGAATCCAATATATTGGCAATTAACAAACTTAGGAGTAAGGTTTATAGAGATAGAAGAAAAGTTAGGTTTGAAGCTTCAACCTCTGGTTCCTTTGTTGCCTCCCCTCAAGTGGATGAGTTGACAAGACTGGTAAAATCACTTTCTGTAGAAATAGAGAAATTGAAATTTGAAGGAAAGAAGATCTATAGGAACCCTCAAAATGTGAATAATAGGGGTAATTTCAGAAGACCCAATAATGCCCCTCAGATCATCCAAAGAGATCAAATAAATATGGATACGGATGATCAAAAATTCCAAGCCCCTCTCCAAAATAACCTGGTTACTAATGAAGAAGGAGAAGAAGAAGATGTTGATCTTGAAATCCATTGTCTTGGTGACACCTCCTCATATCCTCATTTAACTCAGTCTGCATATGAAGAGTCTCTCATAAATATCCAACTAAATGAGCTGAGCAAAGGGGAAAGGACCAGTGGCAATCCAAATAGATACAACCTCAGGTCCAAAAAGAAAGAGGGAGAGCCTCAAATTTTTGATCAACCTACTAGAATAGAGCATCCTGCGAAGGATGTGGAAGCTAGCAGTAAAGGAAAAGAGGCACTAAACCCCCCACCAGTGGTTAAGATCCCTATCCTAGAAGTGAAGGTGATTCTAAAGCCTCCCTCCTCTTTTATCTTTGAGCATGAGATTAAAAAGATTAAAATCCCTATACCTTTTTCATATTTAGTCAAGAATGAGGAGTTCAAAAGGTACCTTTCCAAAATGTTGCAACTTGAACCTTCATCTCATCTCATAGACTTAGTAAAACTCCAAGATGAAAAACCAGCTGTCATACTAGGGCCTTTGGTAGAGGATAGGGATGATTCATCCCCTCCTTTCTATACATCATTGAACATTCATGATAAAGTGTTGAAAAATTTCTTGATGGATTCAGAGGCATCTCACAATATCATGCCTGATATTTTCATGGATGAGCTTGGGTTAGAGGTTACAAAAACCTACCATGACCTATACTCATTCGATTCCAGGAAGGTGAAGTGTCTAGGGGTTATTAAAGACCTGGATATCTACATGTTCCAATTGCCAATGAAAAGTGTGGTCATGGATATTGTGGTGTTTGATGTCCCCCCTAAGTTTGGGATGCTCTTGTCTAGATATTGGATCAAAAGACTAAGGGAAATTTGCAGATGGATCTTTCATATGCCACTATTCTTCTATTTGGGGGGGACATAGAAGGCTTTATAGGGAAGCACAAGTTGCTTACATCATCAGTGATGAAGAAAATTGACCAATCACCCCATTTTTGCAGTTGATACTGATTTAGGAACCAACATGCTACAACTCATTGATGTTCCTCAAACACCTAGAGGAGGTGTTAGTTATATCAGACAAATGACTACGTTAAACATTTACCTCTATATGCTCACATGCTATCAAGTATGATACTTTACAAAGACTTCTATCTCAACTATAGTCATCAACTTGTCATGTGTACCTTTGAATCTTATTAACTTGATTAATCAAACCTGGAGCCTTGTCCCCAGGAATGAGTGCTTTCTTTTCTTCCAAGTCTCCTTCACTCAAGATGATGAGTGCTTTCTTTAACCTGTCTTCTGTACTAAGACAATACGCTATCTTGACAGAAGGTTGGGTTAGAGGATAAGTTCTATGATCTCAACTTTTAATCCATCTAATACCTTGACTCAGATTTTGATCAAAGATTAGAATGATGGTCATTGCTACAACATGCAACAATGATCAAAATAATGTCATAACAAATAGATGCATATCAGAATAATCACACCTGGGTTGCATCATTCCTCTGAATGTGTTTGATCTTGAGATCCTTTTGTATCTATGGCAAGAGATCCCTTCTCTTGCAAATACTCTTTAAAGTTTAACCATTTAAACATATGTGAGTACATACCTCTGATAGAATTTGTAGGTGGTGGCACCATCTGGTAGCAGCGGTAATCATTACCAATTCTTTAAAAAAATTCAAGGGTGACTGCAACTGCAACTGGTACTGCAACTGCAACTGGTTCTGAGACTACAACTTAGGGTTTTATGAGGAAACCCTAATTTTTCAAACTTAAAAATTTGAAATTCTGATCCAGGGGATAGATGCACTGAGTTGAGGCGAGTTAGTTGGTGCAGTCAGATTTATGAAAATCCAACTTTTACCCCCTCAAACTTGATCTGCGGATTTCTGGACTGGTGCTTCTGGTTTTCTGGTACTTCTGGTACTCTAGTACTTCTGGTACTCTGGTTTTCAGGTACTTTGTGAAACTAGGGTTTCACTTTATGGGAGATCTAGCCACTGAAAAGGTGTGCTGAAGGTGCCAAAATGATCCTTGGGGGAGGGCACACTTTTCTAGATGGTTTTAGGGATGAAATACCTCACCAACAAAAATCCCTAATTTTCATGTACAATAACAGTGACGTTTTTCACTTTTCTCTTGTGAAAGATGTTCTCTTTAGCTTGACTCTAATACCATGTTAATGTTTAAGCCATTATTATAGTTCTTTACATTTCAATAGATAACAATAGCATAACACAAGATCACTGAGAAATACACAATCACAAGAGACACAACATTTATCCTGGGAAACCCTCTAGGGGAAGAAAACCCAGCAAAACTTCCTTATTATAGATAGCCAATACAATGCCAAGAGATAACTCAAACTAATACAGAAGATCCTCTCCCAAATATGCGCCACTCTCTCTCTCTCTCTTCTCCAAATGCAATTCCGAAACTTGTCTCTCAATGAGCAAGTGAGGTGTGTGTCTAAGTGAGGCGCTAGCCTCCTTATTTATACAAATATGGCACATGTGAAGTGTCTCTTCACTGGAAGGGACGACTTCTCAAACTGGGTGGTTATAACCACCTTTATTATATTTCGGGGCCTCTTGATATATTCTGGGGACGACTTCTTATTTTTCCTTTAAAAATTACATTATGACCAATCCACAAAAGGGGATTTGGTCCTTATACAATAGCCAACATGATCAATCCACAATGGGGATTGATCCAATGAATAATATATCAAATAATAATAAGAATACACTTTGCAGTTACATTATTTTAACATTAATATCCCTTTTGTTCCAAGAGAGGAGAAAACTGTGGCAGATTCCTTGGTTGTTTCAACAAGTAAGTTCAGGGTTCCTTTACCCCCTAAACTCAAGTATGATGTGGAGGTAAAATACAGGCCCTTTATCCTGACAATGTCAAACATTGGAAGGTTTTTGAGGATGATCTTGAGATAAAAAAGTTTCTTGAGACTGTGGATGAATTTTATGATTTGCATATTGATCTGGATCAGGATTCTGAGGAAGGCCTTCATGCTGATGTTTTTTTAATAAAATTGTTGACCATCATATTATTCAGTTGCCTAGTAACCATATTCCAAAGGAACTAGTCCCTTTAGAGAGATTGTTTGACAGAAATGATGTTGTTGTAAAGGCTAAAGGTTTGACTGAAAGTGTTGATGTGTCTGAATGCAATTTGGGAACAGAGTAAGACCCAAAATATGTCAAATTTTCTAGTAGTTTGTCAAAGGATAAAAGGGATGAATATGTCAAGATTTTGAAGGAGTTTGCTGATGTGTTTTCCTAGAAATATGAAGATTTTAGAGCATATGACACCAAGATCATTGAACACAAAATCCCTTGAAATAAGATGCCAAACCTTTCAGGGAGAAACTCATACAGATAAATCCCATGTTGTTGCCTATTATGGATAAAGAAGTGAAATTTTTTTTGGATGCACAGATCATCATCCCCTTGAGATTTTCAGAATGGGTGGCTAATTTGGTGCCTATGAGGAAGAAAAATGGGGAAATCAGGTTGTGTGTTGATTTCAAAAATTTGAGCAGGAGCTCCAAAAAGGATAACTACCCCTTGCCGAAGATGGAACACATTTTGCAGAGAGTGACTAGCTCATCCAAGATGTGTATGATTGATGGCTTCTCTGGATACAATCAGATCTCTGTCCTGCCTAAAGATATAGAGAAGACAACTTTCACTACTACTTGGGGAACATTCATGTATGCTAAAATTCCCTTTGTATTGATGAATGCAGGAGCAACCTTCTAGTGAGCCATGGATACTTCCTTCATTGGGGAAAGGGACAAATTTGTAGTCATCTATATGGATGACATTACAGTATTCTCAAGGTCTGATAAAGAGCATTGTCATCATCTGAAGAATGTCTTCTTGAAGTGCAAAAGGTTTGGTCTCTCCCTCAATCCTAAGAAATCCTTGCTTGCTATGGAAGAGGGTAAATTATTGGGGCATATTGTGTCAACAGAAGGAGTAAGAATCAATCCAAGAAGAGTAGAGGCCATTGAGGCCTTATCTTTTCCCAAATCTAAGAAAGAGGTTCAATATTTCTTAGGTAAAATCAACTTTCTGAGTAGGTTCATTTCAAATTTTGTAGAGTTGGTTAAACACATTACAACCGTGCTTAGAAAGGAGAACAAAGTGAAATGCATTGTTGAGTCTAGAAATTCTTTCGACCAAATCAAGAGGGATTTGACTAAAGCACCTGTGCTCATCAACCTTGAATATTCTAAGGAATTTCTTATATTTTAATTTTCCTCTTCCAATACATTGGTTGTTGTTTTGCTACAGAAAAATATAGATGGGTTAGAGAATCCTATTTCCTTTTTTAGCAGAGCATTGAGGGATGCATAAATGAGATACGATATCATGGAGAAGCAGGTGTATGCTTTGGTCAAATCCCTCAAGGCTTTCATAATCTATGTTCTACATTCAAAGATTATTGCATATGTCCACTCGGCCTCAGTAAAGGAGATATTGATCCAGCCTGATATAGATGGGAAGAGAAGCAAATGGATTGCCAAAATTTTGGAGTTTGACCTAGAATAAAACCCACCAAATTGGTGAAAGGCCAAGGTTTAGCTAGGTTACTGGTTGAATCAAATTGCAAGGTGTTGGGGGTTGATTTCATGAACACACACTCAAAAAATTAGAAAATTGATATTGTTGATGAAGACTCTCATGTCAAAATGAACTTAGCAGATTGCATCTGGTATAAAGACATCATATATTTTCAGCAGAAGTTGAGGCCTCCTGATGGTTTGGACAAAAACAAGGTAAGAGCTTTGAAACTCAAAGAAATCAAATATTGTCTCATTGATCAGGTTTTGTACTAGAAGGATCCTCTGGGAATTTTGTTAAGATGTTTAGATCCGCAGAAAGCCCAAAAATCTATGACTGATTTTCATGATAGTTTATGTGGGGGACATCATTTCTGGAGGACCACATCTTATAAAATCCTTAGAGCTGGGTATTTTTGGCCCAACCTTTTTACTGATGTTTGTGAAAATATTAGGGCTTGTGTCAAATACCAAAAGTTTGTTGGAAAGAAACAACTCAAATCTTTTCCTTTGAAACCTGTAATGATTTCTAGACCTTCTCAGCAGTGGGGTCTTGACTTCATTAGAGAAATCCACCCAGCCTCAAGTGGTCAGCACAGGTGGATTTTGACTGCCACTAATTATTTCACAAAATGGATAGAATCCATCCCTACAAGGAGTGCCTCCCACAAGGTAATCATAATCTTCCTTGAAGATATCATGTCCATATTTGGTTGTCTAAGAAGGATTGTTACAGACAATGTTGCCTCTTTCAGAGATGAACCATTAATCAAGTTCCGTGAGCAGCATGGGATTACACTAGTCCATTCTACACCCTACTACCCTCAAGGAAATGGTTTAGAAGAGTCCTTCAACAAAAGCCTCATAAATATCATCAAAAAGTTGTTATAAGACAACAAGAAAGCATGGGACTCAAAGTTGAAATTCGCCTTATGGGTCGATAGAGTTACAACAAAAAGGTCACTTGGCCTTTCCCATTTTCAGCTTGTGTATGGGGTTGAGGCTATTTTTCCTACTCAACTCACATTTCCTATAGAAAAGTTCCTCCAGGACTACCAAGGAGAACCCGATGATATGATCAGGAGGATACTGCAGCTGGTAGAAGTACAACAGACCAAGGAGCAACTTCTTGATAAAGCATAGGATCATCAACATAAAATAAAATGAGCCTTTGACAAGAGTGCAAGCAAGGAATATTTTCAGCTAGGGGATCTGGTGCTCAAGTGGGATGCCCCCAAGCAAGACAAAGGAAAACATGGTAAATTCAAAGCTTTATGGATTGGTCCCTTCAATATTTCTAAGGTATTTTTAAACAACACTTATAAGTTGCAGAACTTGGAGGATCCCGAATTTTTTGGTGGCCCTGTCAATGGGCACATTCTAAAAAATTATTTTGTTTAAGCCATGATCGGCGTTCCAACATTGTAATTACCACTTCTTTTCATTTCCATTTTGAATAAGAGACTCCATAACCCAAATCTAAGGCACTGAAACTGCGTTTTCTTGGCAGCTCACAGGGAGCATGTCATCCTCTGTGGAGCCAATGTTATCACATGAAGTTTTCGAGGGTCATATGTGTTTGTTTTGAATACCCAAGTTTGCACCTCTGCTTCATCTCCATCTTTTCCGCACATCATTCCTAGGATTTTTCCCTTCTGGTTGATAAAGTCAATTTCCCTTTCTGATCAATGATCTGGTTTTCCTTAGTATCTTGCTTAGGAGATTCTCGGCTCAAGGTTTTTCTGTTTTCTTTAAAGGATGAATGCATATTGTGATTTTGGGTCCAAATTGTCGGTCATCCTATTTTCTATTGATTGAGCTCACATTGGGTTGTTCAATTCTTTTGTTTGTACAGTTAACATCCATAAGCACAAAGTGCAACATCATTCAGAATGGTCCATTTCGGGCTTGAAACACAAGCAATAAATCAGGCTTGATTTTTAGCAGTGGAGATCCCATGAATAATTTAGATCAACATCTCTCAAGCGATCAGGATTTTAAAGTAGCACAAGGATTAACAACTAGACAGAGGAGCCAAAGTCCTGAAGTAAATCTGATCCATTGAAGGCCGAGGACATGCATCAATGGATCTCACACTTTAGAGGATTTACTTCGGAGGATTGTAAGAGTTGTGATTTGAAAAGTCCCGAATAGCTGAAGCCCAAACTCCAGAAATAATTGTGGCCCATTGATCTCAAACCAACAAGGACTATTGATCTTGGCAACAATATCACCAAAAGTCCGGAAGTAAATCTTCGTCATCTAAATCAAGAGGTCGTGTGTCACTAGATCTCTCACTTTGGGAATTCAACACTTTGGATGACTGTAAGATATGCACATCGAGGAGGCCTGAAGCTCGAAATATCGAAGTAATTGTGATCCATTGATCTTCGCAGCAAGAAGAAGGGTCCATCCAAGAGTGGCGCGTGGCAACAAAAGTGGGGCTTTCCCAGATCATAGATAGTGATCAGATCAATGGCTCGTGTGTATTCAACATGTCAAATTTGCGTGAGGATTAGTGGCTAGGAAGAAGCCCCAAGGAAGAAGCCCCAGAGTTGCAGATCAAGTGCCACGCATCCTTCTCCATCGAACGGTCAATATCTACTTCGGGAATTTGGACTTCGGGAGTTTTAACTCCTCTCCTCTCGCTTTCATCCGGAGTGTTTTCTCCTGAAGTCCATAGATCGTTGTCGTGTGTCCATCCAAATATAACGGTGGTAGTTTTAGCTTCCTCGTTCCCATCTTCATCTAGAGTGTTTTCTTCTGGAGTTAACAGATCCCTGTCGCGTGTCCTCCTCAGATTGACGGTCATCGTTCACTTTCGAGCTCTAGCTCTACATGCATACTGCCCCCAAGTTCTGAAGTGCCAAAGCACGTGGCAATTATCAGTTCAGATATATGGCGCTCTCATCAGTCATGAAACTTGGCATCCATTTGGCGATGACACATGACACTTAGTCCATGCGCCTTTGGGCATATCATCCGCTTGTTTCCAAGTGACACATGTCACCTCTCTTTTCATGACACATCAGCATAGTGACTTAAGGCCACCACGTCAAATCATCCTCCAGAAAGTGTTCTTATTTAGCGCCAAAATTAGGGCCATCTCCCAGCGTAGTTAGAATGATCCTAAAGTTGGCAGGTGGATAAACTTTTGTGGTGGAACTAAACTCAGCAGGAGCACCCAGATCGTAGAATGCGACCAGATCAACGACCACGTTTCATTTCTGGGATGCAACATGCTTGAATGATAAAATTCTTGAGTGATCCCGCAATTGAAACCGTGGTATAGAGAAAAATCTATGTGGCGGAAAGTGGTGAATTGCAGGCTCAAAAATGGTGTGAGGTCAAACCACTTTCGACGACCCCACAATCACATGCTTATAAGACGTCCAATCCAAGAGCATTGTGTGGCCTCCCCCTAGACCTTAAGCCTCGTCACGATCCTGAGAAAAATAAGTTAATGAAAAAGGAGTGGTGGTTGAAACCTCGACTCACTCCATAAATAGAAGGCATGGAGGATCTGGCCGTGGAGACAGAACTGTCAGCCCAGGGTACCCCTATGGACAGTTTTTCCTGCATGCCCATGCCCATGCTGAGTTGAGTTTGTGTTTGACATGAAGATACATGCACAATCTGACAGAAAAAGGCATAGACGAAAGGCTTTGAATGATATGGCCAAGTCACACCCTTGGTAGTTGTGGACTGATCTGAGTATAAATAGATGAGTTCAAGATTTTTTTAAGGTCGTCAACTAGTTGAGCCAAGCTCCCTACTGTGTAATTTTTATGCCAGAACTATTCTTTGGTTATGTATCAAATTTGAGACTTTTGCATTAATAGAAGTCATCTTATTTCATCTCTTTGTTTAAACTGTGTTGAAACACTCATGCATGGACGATCCAGTTGAGGGTTGTGGTTCTATTGTAATGTAGGTTTGATTGCAGTAGTGTTGAGACCAGTTTTAGTTAGCTTCCTTGTTACCTTATTTCCCCTTATGTTGAAAGGCTCGGGCATGGAGGATCCAGTCAAGTTGTTGTAGTAGCATTATAATGTAGGTTTGATTATTATGCTGCTGTGACATATTTCAGTGTCTGAAACTTGAGTTCAAGAGTGCTCTTGAACCTGGTGTTACACATTATTTTCGTCATCCCTATGATCGTTATTTTCATCATCCCTATGACCATTAATGATGTAAACCTATGTGTTTCCTTCAGAGGGGTCAGTGGCCTGAGTTCCTGAAGAAAGAAGAGAGAATAACTTTTCCTGAGAAAATAAGTTACATTCTCCTTTGTAAAAACCCTATTAAAGAGGATGTTCACAGGTTGCTATATAGGTAGGGTGCGAGAATGCCTGATTCTCATAGACTACACCATAGTTGGGTTGCGAGAGGTTTGCAGGTTTCTCTATAAGCAGGGTGCGAGAATGCTCATACGTGGGGAAAATGAGCATTTTCTCGATGCTTCTAGAATGAGAAATTTTTATGGTGAGGTGGCATCCGAATGGTTTGGATCTTACTCTCTTTCATGATTTAGTGGGATCATCCTAACCTCCTCACCTTATCCTCTTCATCTTATAAAAGGAGAGGAGCTCTCATGGAGAAAGTTAGTTGTTTTTGGGTTAGGATTGTTAGCTTGGTTAGAGTGGATTTGAGATTTGCTTTGTCAAGATAGATTGTGAATATTATCAGATCTATGCTCTCAGAATTCTTGGAGTGGAAGTGTGTGGGGAACGAAGGATAGTTGGAAGGGACCTTACGACATCAAGGCCATGGTTGTAATCTCTCTTTCACATTTAATATGATACAGTAATATAATTCCTTCCTATAAATCTTGTTGTGTTTTATTGTATGATTCCTTGATCACATACATAGGTCTATATTGAGTTTATGCTATTACTATCACTTTGGTTAGTTGAGTTCTTTTGAAGGATCATCATTGTATGAGTGTTGGAATGGAGATAGGATGGCGATGGTGAGAGGAAGCGGCTTTTAAATGATATGTCACCTATCCCTCTTTAGTTAGTAAATTCAATATTTAAAACTTAAGGAAAGAGTCATGTTCTAGTGTGTTTTGTTATAGATCTAGGTGGATCTAGGGAGATCAGTTAGTGTCCGCACCTACCAATTTATCCAATAACAAAATTGGCAACTCCACTGGGGAATGGATTTTTTCCTAGTTAGTCTAGTTTCCCTTGCTTTGATTGCTTGATTTATGGTCTCTGAGTCTGTGGGAGATCCATCCAGACTCTTTGGATCTGAAAGTTCACTCAAAATTTTTGTCCTTTTTCCAATTTTTTCTTGATTACAAACCTTCTCGCATTGTACCTCTCTGTGGCCTGTGAGAATCATTGATGTTCGCACCCTACTGTTAAGTTCAATGCGACCTTCTCACACCCTACCTGTATATAGACTGTGAGAATCCCTAATTCTCGCACTGTACCCCACTACCAAGCTGCAAACTCATTTGTAAAATTTTTGGATTAGGTCTTCCTGTCTTTTTGATGCCCAATTTTTCTTTGATCAACTGGATTGAACTTTTGGAGCCTATATTGATCTGTTTACAGTCTGCTTGACATTCTTTGAGTTTCTTTTAGCCATCTTTGCTTTGTTTGGTTTTGAAGGATTAGTCTCTTGCTTTGAGTGTCTTTCAATTACAAAGTGTGTGTTTTCTTTAGAATTGTTTAGGGAAAGATCAGATTTCTTCTGAATAGTTCGCTTTAAAAGAAAACTTTTAGTTTGGGTTTCTTTGTTTTAACAAAGTTCATTATTTCTTTCAATGAAATTTTTGAAACAAAAAGATTTAATTTCTTGCTTTATATTAGATTGGGGGCATCCTTGCATTTGAAGTAGAAAAATTGCATGATTCTTGGCATTTTTTGGTCTTAAATTCCAAAAAATTTCCCCCCTCATGGCCGGGGGGGGGCATGAATTGTGCATTGGTGTACAGTACCTTTTTCTCATTTCTTGAGAATCTTGATATTGATGAGTTTAAGAAATTTTGGAACATCGTGCATATGGGAATGATAAATATTTTCTCCTTCTCGTAGCATAGATTTCATCAAAATGAAAAGATTGCATCCTCATCTCTTTGCATAACTTTTGATTCAGTCACAACACCATATTGTCCACACCATCTTCCTTTTGAGTAACAACAACCTTAAAAATAAAGCTCTTATAAAAATTGATTAGACATTTTTTATACTTTCTGGTAGCAAACATACATTAGATTAGTTGTAGGGATTTGGAATAGGTGTGAAAGATAACTTTCCAAAGATGCAAACACACATAGAATCTTGAGATAGGGAGAAACAAATCCACTTATCACATTTTGTCCTGGGAAGCCCTTCTCACACAAGGGTCAATCATGAGGTCGCATTAAGACTGACAGAGTTACTCACCTTGCTTTGTTGGTCTTTGTGTAGAGATTGCGCGTATTATGGGGGTCACTTGAAGGTATACCCACAATTATGAGTGGAAGCCTTTCGAGTTTATTTTGGGCTAGATACCTTGCCTTTGCGTGTGGATTAGACTGTCAACTATTTCCCCAAGCATCATTGTATTAATTAGTAACCTTAGTGGTCTATCTCTCTAGGTTCTTTACACGAGGTGACTGTGGAGGGGCAAGTATTCACGGTACCTGGAATCTATGTTGGCCAAACTCACTCGGGCTCCTTGGAGGGTATACCCACGATTATGTGTGGGAACTTACACCAAGGTGTAAGTCCGTTAAGCAGGTCGTCAACGTAACTTTTCCACCCACTCTATCTCAACCCATTCTTACTTTTTTCCCGCAGCGTTGGATTTCATCACCAACTAGTGCGTTCTTTGTGAGAAGGTTTTGTTTACTTGCTTGCTTACTAGATTTTTAGCATGTGCTATTTGTTTTCCCTAGAGGACTCTAGATTGGATATTTATTTAATGGCGTCAGTTCCCGAAATGACCAATGAAGGAACCCCTACTCCAGGGGAACCTTTTTGTTACACATAAAAAATACTCACTTTGATAGTGTCGCAAGTGTCATCATTATAAAGGTCGCAAGTGTTGCATTTTTCTCACAAGTGTCGCAAGTGTCAAAGAAAGCATACTGTCATGATGCCTATGTCGTGCCTATAACGACATGAGAAGGACACTTGAAATACCTCAAACATTTGATTTGGAAGAGGAGAAATGAGTCAACAGGCTCATGAACCTTTTGCCATCTGAAAACACTCAAAAAACTAAGCTTTTGAAAGAGAGTTCTCCCCGATACCTCTTCTGGGAGAACTGGCGCTCCCCCTTACAGTGTCTGGGAGTGTTATAAAGCTCCTTTGTCCCTTTTGAGGGAGCGCTGGTGTCTTTAGGAGTGTTGGTACTCCCCTAAAGCCTACTAGGGAGCGCTATAGTGCTCTGATAGCCCTTTTGAGGGAGCGCTACCTATTCTGGGCAGTAGTTAAGTTGTTGAGATGAATGGGGGAAGGATCTTTTCATTCTTGGAAGGCAGTTGGATTTGAATCCCTAGTCCAGCCATGATCTTAGGGCATATCCTCAACTGAAGGAGGCAAATCCTCAACTTCCCCAAGGATATCTCAAGTGGTTAAAGCCTCTCCAGGGCTATATAAGAAAGCTTTCTAATGGTGAAAGGGGACAGGAAAAGGGAGAATCACACCAAACTTATGATCTTATAAGTGGTGTTGGAACAGAGATATTCTGGAAGTAAGAGACCTATGATCTCATAGGGAGCAATCGGTGAAGCTATCGTTAGTCGGATCGTGGATCTTTTGAGCAAGGGGTAGACAAGGAGGACTTGGCAGAACTGTTGCAATCCATCTATGGTTGTAAGCAATGTTTTGTCCTCATTAATATAATTTGCTTGGCATGTTTCTTTCTAATTCGTGTTTAATCTCACATGAACTTGTCTCTGATAGATAGATCTATTTCAAGCTAATATCAATAGAGTAGGAAGTGGTTGTACTATTTTTTTTCTAAAGGGCTCATCGAGGAGCGAAAGATTGAAGCTCAACTCGGAGCATGTAGGGACAAACACCGGTAAAAGGCACTTCTTTTCTCCTTCCTCCTCATGCATTAGTTTGTATAGATCTAAAAGGAAGTCAATGTCCACATTATGCATCTTTTGTCTTAAGAGTTAAGAGTCTAGCTCTCAAGAGGAGATCTACCTGTCTGCAGGGAGATTTTCCTTCAACACTTTTGTTTTTCCTTCTTATGGAAACATTGGTCCTCCTCATATTGCTACTTTGAGCATTCCAGGTCTCACAATTAGATTACCAGTATGGTTTTTCTCCACTCAGGTAATCCTGAATGCATTTATTGCTTCAGTCACTAGCACTTCCCCCCATGAGCATCAACTTCATGTTGATCCTTCACCGTCTTCACCAGTAAGGTCTTTGTCCCCTTCTTATCTTGCAAGGTTGCCTTCCCTTTCAACTTCTTCGTCGAGTGAAATTTTTGAAGCTAGTAACCCGGTGAATAAGAAGAAGAAGAAAAGGAATATTAAGAAGAAGAAATATAAACAAGGGTCAAAGCTTCCAACCACTGTCAAACATGTTGGAAAACAACCAGTTACTATTAATCGTGATGGGAGCATTGATGATGTCAATATCACCCCAACAACCCGTAAGCCCAAGTACCCTTGCAAGCTTTGTAAGGGTAGCCATCTTCTTAAGGATTTCCCTGGTCTATCCAAGTTTATAGAAGCATGGTATACACATCCTCGCCAACCCATGTCGTTAGCCTTTGAACAACATGTCGAGCTGCAGATATACCATGTAAATCAACATTTAATTGTCAACCCGGGAAGGTAGACTTAGAGGAACCAGCACAGGAAATGCAGGGTTGGAGAGGGGGTTTAAAGGATGCCAAACTAATCTCTGAACTGCTAAAAGAAACTCACTGGAAGAAGCTACTGTACTCTACTCTGCTCTGCACTACTATGTACTACTCTGTACTGACCGGTACTGTTCTGTACTAACTTCATAAAACTATTCTGTATTAATATGCATGTAAACGATCTACTGCACACTGATTGACTGAAAACAATTAAGTTTCTGCTACTTATTACTCCACACAACTCAACAACCTTTATAATGCAATGAAACCCTCTACTGTACTCAAAAGAAACTACTCTATCTCATGAGATATCCAGGCTAGCTCCTGAATGTTAAGCAGTCTGAACATGAAAACTGAAAAATGAAATCGATGGTTGAAAAGATAACATTAAACTTAAATCTTGGAATGCTAACCCTCTGTTGCAATCAAATGGAATGCTATTTCTGTTCTATGAAATCAATGAGAAAATGGCTGAAAGATAATGTCTATTTTGAATGCAATCTACACAGCTCTGTTTCCATCGAAGGGGGCACTGCCTTCTTTGTCAACAGACTGTCTCACTCAATGCATATTGGATATAACTAACAGCAAACTGGAAATAAAGGAAATCGTGTTAATGAAAACCCTACAGCCGAATGGCAATAACATAAATCGTGTTAATGGAACAACTCTTAACTATTTTATTGAAGATGAGAACAATCCAGTGCTTGGAGACTTTCATCCCTCTCCCTAATCTATGCTACGTCTATCCTCCCATTTCCCCAAAATAATCTCCCTCTTTATAACGTTTCAGATCTCCGGCAATGCATGGCTTCACGCCCTCCATGAACAAGGGATTACAAAACGGTTTTTAAGAGTATCCTGGAGAATGAGACACATTTTACATAATCAATCCGTCTAAGATTGCCTTTACCCGTGTCATGAGATTACAAAACGGATTTAAATACTTGATGCCAGCTGTTGAGTGTTCATTGAGAACCAATGATAGTCCAGCACGCCTGTTTCAAACAGTTTTTCCCCCTGCGTTATACATGCACGAATTTTTGAAGTGCGTTACATATGCACGGATTTATGAAGTGGCAGAGGGCGCCAACTATTCTGTCAAGGAAAGTTCCATCTGTAGAGATTCCTCCTCAAATCGCAGAGTACTCTGTTTAGCTTGTTCAGAGTCAAACTTATCTTGGCTGGCATTTTTCATATTTCCCAATAACCTCAGAAGAAGCTACCATAATAATTTGCATTACATCTTGAATAATATTGCCGAGATCTTTCTACCTGGAAAATTGAGAAGAAAGCATTCCCAAATAAAACACAAACATACCCTGGTTCTCCACTAGCACTATCGGGGATAACAATAACCCCATGTCTTTTTGCAAACCATTTAACAACTTCAACATCATCAGAAGCACCAGTTGGTAACTTTGCTCCAGAGATCAATTACTCCTTGTCTGCCCTTTACAGCATTTGCACCAAGAGGTGACAGTGTATCCAAATTATATCTTTGTTTTTAAACCCTTTCCTTCACCCATTCAGGGCCAAGCTCCAGTGAATACAGAGCAAGCTTTTGTCCAATGATTGAAGCACATATTATCTTGTGTTTTGAGTGGTTGTGCTCCAAGGCCCTCGACTTCATAAGGATATGCAGCCCATCATACCATAAGCTTTTAGAAAAAGAGAATACATTGATAATGTGTGGAGCCTCTACACAAGTATGTTTAAACCCATATAAAATAATCATAAGTATTATCCACTACAAGCCAACACCCTGCATTCTTGCAAAGTTCAGCTATTCTCCGCAAAAGAGGATTATTATTGCATTTATGGTTGAATTCTTCGCTCATTTGTGGTTTTGGGGGTACTCCATGATTTCTGTATATAATGGAACATATAGGTGTAACAGAATATGAATAGCACAGAAAGAATGCCATTTGCTTAACAAAAGACTTCAGGAGAGTAAACAATATCTTCAAGAACCAGCAAGAAAATGTTATAAATCCAGAGCCCAACACAACATGTTGATGACTTCACATTGACTAGTCACAATATAGTTGGGAAGAAGAAAAGTAGAGCCAAGTTCCCGTGTATGCTATGCAAAGGGCGTCATCTAACTCATATTTTCCCTTGTATGGACAAATCCTCAAAATTACTGGAAGCCATGACTATTTCACAGCCTCAACTTCCAGCTACTTATCGCAATTTTTTTCTCAACCCACCTGTAGTTGATGGAATGATCAATCTGGTTCCCCCGTCGGTCAGTCCGGTTGATCAAGTGGTCAATCTGGTCACATCCTTAATTGAACCAGTAGAAAAAGTGGTCAATCTGATCCCATCCTCGATCGATCCCACTCTCCCTTTAGAGAGTATTGACAAAGTGGTTGATTTGATCCCATCTTCGGTCGATCCCACTCTCCCTTTAGAGAGTGTTAACAAAGTGGTTGATCTGATCCCATCCTCGGTCGATCCCACTCTCCTGTTAGAGAGTGAAACCCAAGGGGTTGATCTGTTTCCACCTGTCGACCCCATTCTCCCCTTGGAGAATGAAACCCAAGTGGTCGATATGATCTCTCCATCGGTCGATCCTATTCTCCCGCTAGAGAGTAAACCTGATACTACCCATGTTTTTCTCGTTGATACAGAATCTACCATGTTGGGGGTTATTCCTCCTTCTCTCGTGGAACCCCCTCCAAGTTATGAGGCCATCCATTTTTATTGGGGTGTGCTAACTGGACCTCGTCTTCCCTCTCACATTCCTTTCCAGATTACAGTACATTTTTGTGGTCTAGACGTTCCTCAGACACTGATAGATGAAGGTGCATCCATTAGTATTTTGTCCTCTTTTGCTTGGCAAGCTTTGGGTTGTCCTCCACTTGCGTCGATTACGCATAATCTGGTAGCTTTTAACAGAAGAACTAGTCAACCTTTAGGGACCCTTCCTCGGTTTCCTGTAACTTTGGGAAGGAAAACTGTCTTTATTGACATCATGGTAGTCCAGGACCCCTTGGATTTCGCTTTACTCCTTAGGCGAGATTATGTCTATGCCATGAAAGCTATTGTGTCTACTCTTTTTCGTGTGATATATTTCCCTCACAATGGACGAGTTGTGACTGTTGATCAACTTTCATTCATTGACCCTGACTAGATTGCCTCCCTAAATGGTTCTTATATGCAGACGGTATTGCCCCCGCCACAGGTCAATTATGTGGCGTTGTCTCCCATGGCTTCAACTGCTAATTACTTAGATCCAGTAGTTGACATGGTGATATCTTCGATAGGGTTGTTAGAGCCTGATCTCTTTACTCCTATCGCAACCCTAGACATGGTGTCCTTCCAGAGTGTGTTTCTTCCTTCCAATGAAGACCTCTTGGAAGCCATGACCAAGTTTTGTCCCTTGACATGGTGTCATTCCGGAGCATTGTCCTCTTGGAATCCATGATCAAGAAGAGAGACTTCGAGGATAGTTTTTGTGTCTCTGAGGCAACCTCATTAAAAAATGAAACAAAGGTATTAGAGCATAGTTCTTGTTTATGTGTCAAGCTTGTTAAAAAATGAAATAGTTTCCCCCCTCTCTATTCAAGTCAAGTCCCTCGTCTAGTATTTGAAGCTTCATTTCATTCGCCTTTGCAGTTGGATGAAACGAATCTTGGGGGAATTTGCTTTGAGCCTCTGGACTTCATGTTGAATTTAGAGTTGCTAGCTTCTTAAGCTGGGGGATAAGTACCAACAATCCCTGTGTTGTGCGTTGGGAAGTCCAAGCATAGTTTTTTATGGTTCAAGATTGTGTAAAAATGAAACCACTTACCTCAAGCATAGTTTCCTCTGGTTCAAACTTGTGTAAAAATGAAACCAGGTCCAAGCATAGTTTTGTTTTGTTTTAAATCTTGCGTAAAAATGAAAACAATCCCGAGCTTAGTCTTTGTTCTATGTCATGCTCGTAAATACATGAGAATAAGTTACTAAGCTTAGTCTTTGTTCTTTCTCGTGCTCGTAAATCAATGAGAATGTAATCAAGTATACTTTTATCACTTTTTAGAACTCGTAAAGGTTATACGAAAAAGGAACCCCCTAGAGTTCCCTTTAATCTCTTTTCAAACTCTCTAAACATGAAAAGATTGACGAGCGATCTTGTTCTTTTCACACTGGTAAAAGAGTTTGAAGAAAACATTCGGTGAGCGATAGTTTATCACTTTTTCAGTCTCGTCAAACTAATTTACGAAAAAGGAACTGGGAGAGTTCTCTTTAAGTGTTTTTCAGACTCTCAAAACATGAAAAACCCCTGAGTTTTCTTTCTTTGGACTCATAAAACAAACATTGAAAGGCCCATGTGGGAGAAAACCACTCCTTCTTAGGGTTCGTTAAACATACTCCGAGGGACTTGTCCGAAGGATGAGCTTACATCAACAAGCATATGTTATCCTCCTCAAGCTTCTGTAAAAATAAAGAGGTATTGCCAGAAATAGTGGGGGGGAAATTGGGAAAGAAATGTATCTAAACCTGTATTATCTGGGAGAGTCACTTTTGAACATGACACCCTTTCACTCGCTTTGTGTCTAGGTTGGAAAATTCGCTTGTCTCTTGATCATACTCTTTTATAAGATTACAAATTGGTATGTGATCCATATTGTTGAGTCAGTGTTTCCAAGACAGTTGTTGTGTCGTCAATATGTTCAAAAAGATGTCCAACCCGAAAAAAATTCTATTGCATCGTCCATTTCTGTAGTCCTTAAGCCTTCTATTGCGTCGACCATCCTTTAGTCATTACTGAATCACTTGTTACTCTGATCTACTTCAAATCTTGTTACCCGTTTCATGTCATTGATGTGGGATACATTAAGGCCCTCCTATGGCGAGTCTTTTCTTGTCGACTTCAACTCATTATCCAGAAATTAGACTTAGAAACCAATTGGTACCTTGGAACTTGCATGCCTCAATGGTAGGTTTCCTCTCTTTCAACAATGGGTTTTCATTATTGACCTCTGATCGGAAGGTTCCACCAAGTGTTCGACCTCAACTCATTGATTCACATTCGTTGGATTATACTAGAGTACCTTGGGAGTCATTGACATTAATGGTGATTTCTCTCACACTTGTTAACAGTATTCACTAACGACTGGTAATCAAGTGGTTTCTACCATGTTTGACTTCGACACATGTATTCACATGGTTAGATTCGTACTATAGAGTGGTGGAGATGAAGACCCTGGATCTTTTCTGACAGATTCAGGTTGCGTTGGAGTATATTCAGTTTTTATTGTTGCATAGATCCACATTGTATGTCTGGTGGCTATGTTCAAATTTGAGTCTTTAACACATAGATCCACAGTGTATTTTTGGTGGCTATGTTCAGATTTGAGTCATATCGACATGGATCCACAGTGTATGTTTGGTGGCCATGACCTGTCTTACTTGACATGGATCTTCGCATGTCGACATTTATGCTTTGAGTCATTTTCATTCTGAGTCTAGGAATGCCTAACTCAGTGATGATATATTATTGTACTGTATTTCCTTGTTTGTTGGCAGGTTTCTGATCGAATGTTCCTTGTTCCCTACACACACTCGACAAAGTATTTAAGCTATCACTCTGTTCTAACTTCATACTTTGGGGGGATCTCTGTTACACATTATTTTCATCATCTCTATGATCGTTGTTTTCATCATCCCTATGACCGTTAATGATGTAAACCTATATGTTGCCTTCAAAGGGGCAATGGCCTGAGTTCCTGAAGAAAGAAGAGAGAAGAACTTTTCCTGAGAAAATAAGTTGCATTCTCCTTTGTAAAATCCCTATTAAAGAGGATGTTTGCAGGTTGCTATATAGGTAGGGTGCGAGAATGCCTGATTCTCACAGGTTGTACCATAGCTGGGTTGTGAGAGGTTCGCGGGTTTCTCTATAAGCAGGGTGCGAGAATGCTCATACGTGGAAAAAACGAGCATTTTCTCGATGCTTCTAGAAGGAGAAACTTCCATGGTGAGGTGGCATGTGAATGGTTTGGATCTTACTTTCTTTCATGATTTAGTGGGATCATCCTAACCTCCTCACCTTATCCTCTTCAGCTTATAAAGGGAGAGGAGATCTCATGGAGAAAGTTAGTTGTTTTTGGCTTGGGATTGTTAGCTTGGTTAGAGTGGCTTTGAGATTTGCTTTGTCAAGATAGATTGTGAATATTATCAGATCTATGCTCTTAGAATTCTTGGAGTGGAAGTGTGTGGGGAACGAAGGACAATTGGAAGGGACCTTACGACATCAAGGCCACGGTTGTAATCTCTCTTTCACATTTAATATGATACAGTAATATAATTCTTTCCTATAAATCTTGTTGTTTTTTATTGTATGATTCATTGATCACATACATAGGTCTATATTGAGTTTATTCTATTACTATCACTTTGGTTGGTTGCGTTCTTTTGAAGGATCATCATTGTATGAGTGTTGGAACGGAGCTAGGATGGCGATGGAAAGAAGAAGTGACTTTTAAAAAGTATGTCACATATCCCTCTTTAGTTAGTAAATTCGATATTTAAAACTTAAGGAAAGCATCATGTTCTGGTGTGTTTTGTTCTAGATCTAGGTTGATCTAGGAAGATCAGTTAGTGTCCGCACCTACCGATTTATCCAATAACACATGGTTTTTCTTCACCAAGCCGCTTGAAGGTCGGATGCTCATAGCAGTCTTGTTCACCTCTCTCACTAAGTCTTCCTTCTACTCACACTTAAACTCAAATCACTGACTGAAGTTAATGAGGACCTCACTTCCCTGTGGATTTCTTGTCCATTTTTTGTGATTAAAATCTATCTTGTGCTGAGTTTTGTCCATTTGACCTCCACTCATAAAACCAACATCCACCTAAAATTTTGATGGGTACTAGGCTTATCCTCTTGCAATATGAGGGTGACTCTCAGTGCTAACACCTTGGTTTTTAACCTCACACCATTTCTTAGAAATGTTGTATAGTGCCTTAGCCATTAAATTTTATCCCCTAATCATTTCTTGGGATAAAAGACTTGCCCATGATGTGACAAACCTTTTAATTAAAACAATGTTGCACTCCTAAATTAAAGATTATAACCAAATGGAATGTCTCATGGTGTAACACCACAAGCATGGATGACATGCCTTGCAATTAGCTCATTTATATCCCAAGCAATTGGTTTTGTATCATATCTTGGATAAGGAGACTCATCCTTAGTGTACCAAACCATAGGACAATGCTTGTGTCCCACTCTTCAAGAATAATCAGTAAAATATAGTATGAAACTAGGGATGGAGGGAAATAATGAGTAAAAACTAATATGTTTTACTTGTTATCCCTCACATGCATCCTCATATATGCAGGTATGAAGGTGAGAGTGGGGGTGGGGGTAGGGGGAACAATGAGTAAAACATAAGAGGGTATATTTTACTCAATATCTCCCCCCACCCTCATATAAGTGAGACATGTGTCTTCAATATGAGATCACTAGGCAGTCCAGTGCAAAATGGGAAACATATTTCCTACCCTCCCAAAAGTTGTATTGTGATTTCACTACATCCACACCTCCAAAAGGTCATATGTCCCTTTCATTCAATCGGTCATTGTCTTATCACTATATTTTTGTCACCCTTTCATTATTAATGATCGAGAGAGTGAATGGGAGATAGAGAAATAGTCACAAGACAATGATGGATTCAATGAAATGGACATATGACCATTTGGAGGTGTGGAGGTAGTGAAACCATGGTACAACTTTTGGTGAAATCATTGTACAAAGTATTTATTTAGGGTTTTATTAGGGTCTTTTTCCCTCTTTAAAAATGGATGGGGGATTTCCCTCTTGGAGAGTCTTCCTCCATTACTTAAATTCATAGGTGCAATCCATTTCAATTGAAACAATGGCTACACCTTTGGTTACGGGTCCAATGCAATTTGGTTTGAGAGTTCAACCAATTTTCACTCTTGTTATGTTTTCATTCTCAATATATTTTAAGAAACTACAAAAAAGGTTGAGGACTAGATCCAAAGCTTCTGTGACTAAGGAATAACTAGATGAAGCTTTCATAAATGAAATGAAGTATTTTTTGTAGGGAAAATGAGTTAGTGAACTTGAATCCTTATACCTCAACCCAATATTTCAAGATGAAGAGGGGGAGATAAACCCTTCGAAACAAAGGGTGATCCAGATTTTATGAGAAGAAAGGAATGAATACATATTATTATCAAAATATTCTTAACAAAAAATAACAGATATATAGTGAAACTGGTTTCTATAAGGAAATAAGTTGAAACTGTAAAATGCAGCGGAAAACAATCTTGCTAGAATGGTGGCAACTTATCTCTGAGAAGAGATGTGATGGATGCACTCAATCGAAAGAAGATGATTACAATGAGGCTCTGAAGTCTCTTTTACAATAAACAGGAATATAAAAAACCCTAGACATCCAAAAACCTAACCCTAGGAGATGAACCGCCAAAATTCATGTGGGCCCTGTTTGGGTAAGTTAGTACATCAACTTCTCGAGTTCGTAACTTTTGCATACGATCTTCATTTTAGGCACACGATAGCTCATTGGAAAGGTTTATCTGAGGAATACACATATTTCCATTAGACTTTAACTCTGTTTTTAGTTTGATTGTGTCGATCCCTAAAAATGATATCTAGGGCCTCAAAATGGCCCCGGAAGTCAGGGACCTGAAAATTAGGAAAAAACTGACAAACTGGAAAACTGCCAAATTGAGCTAGTTGGAATAGGTGGGAGGGAACCGAAATCCATATGGATCAATCCTCCCCCCTTAGGAAGCAAAGGTATCCATTGCGTTGAGTTCCCCCATCAGATGAGGAAATTTCTGTTGAATTTGGCCCCGGGTGAGCCACTTGCCTTGGTGCAGGAGTTGCCTTGCTTTGACAACTCAATAAATATGGATCCTTTGTTGGCGAGTGCCCTTGACCTTTTTTTCCACAATATGATCACTGGATGCATGTTGTATGCAATCGGGGTTGAGCTCTATTGGTGTCAGTTGTTCTGCTACCTCTTAGGTGTCCAATAATGGTGGGAAATAAGGTTGAAGGAGATCCACGTTGAACATTGGGTGCAGGCCAAGGAAAGGAGGAATGTTGAGATCAAAATCATTATCACCCACAACCTTGGTGATGATGAATATTTCGATGGGGTCATGTAAGGCGTTCTTTCTGCAAGTGAAACCAAAATTTGTCGCCCGCCTGAAACTTATGTGGCACCTGGTGTTGATCATGGCATTGCTTGTACTTTTCATTGGACTTCTGTAGGATATCATGAACCTGTTGGTGGATGTGCTGGATCCACTCAATGAACCAGGTGTCTTTTTCAGCTTCATTTGGAGCAGGAGATGAGTTGGTTGAGGTGACCGCAAGGGGTAGTGCAACATATATGGGACCCAATGGTTGGAATCCCAATCCCACCTGAAAGGGGTTGTGGCTGGTTGAGCTATGTAGGGCTCGGTTGCAGCTATGATGGACATAGGAAAGACTCTCATACCATGTGTGAGGGTGATTTGAATTATACATGCACAGTATATGCACAATCATTTGATTTATGACCTCAGTTTGGCCATCTATCTAGGGGTGGAAGGTCATGGATTTGGTGAAATTGGTGTCCAACAATGACCAGAGGCTCGACCAAAATGTGTTGAGAAATTGACTATCCCGATCTGAGACACTGGTTTTTGGGATTCCAAAATGTACCCAGACTTGTTCAAAGAAGAGCTTGGTAGTGGTCTCTATTGTGATGCTCTTCTTGTAAGCATCCAGAATCACCATCTTGGAAAAGCGATCAACAACCAAAAAAACAGAGTCATTTCCCCGCTTGGTGGACGGGATGCCCGACATGTAGTCCATTGATATGGATTCCCATGGCATGTCAGGATTAGGCAAAGGGGTGTACAGGCCATGCTTCTTATTGGTCAGTTTGGAAATAATGTAGGCAATGTAGGACCTGATATACTTGTTGACCTCCTGTCAAAGTTTCGGCCAATATAAATGTTTCTACAGCATTTCCACTGTCTTTTTGATGCCAAAGTGTTCTACAACCTGACTGTAGTGGGATTCCCAGATCATCTTCTCTCGCTCGCTTGATGGAATTCATATATGGCCCAAATGGCATAACAACCCATCCTAAAGATGGAAATTAGTGAAAATTGCGTTTGCGCCCAACATTTGGTAGGTGGTGGCGAAGTCTAGGTCTATCTCATAGAGTTGGGGCCATCCAAAGGTCTCATGGCCGCAAGAGTCTAGCACCGTGGTGAGTGTCGTGGTTGGTGGTCTGCTGAGGCAATCAACAACATGGTTGGTGCTTCCTTTTTTATACTTGATGTTGAGGTGGAATTGTTGCAAGTATGTGGACCACTTCCGATGGCAGTCATTCTGAAATTTTCCTTATGTCTGCATGAACTACAATGGCTTATGATCAGTGTGGATGACTGTCTCCTTCCCAATAATGTCATGTCTCCACTGGCGATGTGCTTTCACAATGGAGTACATTTCTTTGTTGTAAGTAGGGTACTTACGGATAACATCTGATAGTGTCTCAGTATGATAGGCCACAGGGTGGTCGTGCTGAGTGAGAATTGTGCCCACAACATAGTCTTAAGCATATGTCTTGATCTCAAAGGGATGTTGCATGTCTGGTAGTGAAAGTATTGGGGCTGAGCACAAGCATTGGTTCAAAGCATCGAACACTTGTTTTTGGGACCATCCCCACACAAATTTCACCTTACCACCACCCCTGGTTACTTGGCTGAGGGCCCATGCAATATGGGAGAATCCCAACACGAACCTGTGGTAGAAATTAGTAAGGCCCAAGAATATATGAAGCTCAGTGAGTGTGGTTGGGGCTGTCCAGTCACAAATGACTTGGATCTTGGCTAAATCCACATGTACGCCATGTTGATCAATGATGTAGCCTAGGTAATGGACCCTGTCCATGTCGAAGGAGCATTTTTCCAAGTTGGTGTATAGTTTGTGCTACTGTAGGGTGTGAAGAACCTGGTGAATATGTTGCAAGTGTTCTGCCCAAGTCTTGTTGTAATTGAGAATGTCATCCAGATACACCACTACAAAAGTATTGGTCAATGGTCACAGGATATCATCCATCATCCTCATGAAATTGGGTGGAGCATTTTTCAAGCCAAAGGGCATGACCAACCATTCAAAAATACCTTCCTTTGACTTGAAGGCAGTCTTCCATACATTTGTCTTTTTTATCAGAACCTAGTGGTAGCTAGACTTCAGATCAATCTTACTGAAGTATTTGGCCCCTGTGAGCTGATCAAGGAGGTCGTCGATTCAGGGAATCGGGTATCGGTTTCTGACTGTGATGTTATTCAGGGCCCGACAATTAATGCATAGTTTCCAGGTTCCATATTTCTTCTGTACTAGCATGATTGGGCTCCCGTAAGGTGATGAGATGGGATGGATGTGCCCCTTGTGGAGCAGTTCTTGGATCTGTCGCTTGATCTCCTCATTCTCTAACAGAGAGTGGCGGTAGATTGACTCATTAGGAAATGGTGTGTCGGGGGTCATATCGATGGGGTGCTTGACCTGATAGTGCAGAGGTACCCCAATAGGTGAGGAGAAGATATCCAAGTATTCTTCCACGTCCTTATCCACTTTCTTCTGCTATGTGAAGAGGTTGGTCGTGGAGACCCTGGATGTGGCTGCAATATTTTTCTCATTCTGATAGTGATTCATGATGAAGAAAAACTTCCCTCTGTGAGAGATGAGCTTCCTGCATTTCTTGGCAGAGATCAAGGAAATAACACTAGGTGGGACTGCCTCGGGTATCCTGTACAATTTATTGTTCAAAGTAATAATAACACTGCGAGGCCTAGAATCATATATAGTATGGCATTTCTATAAATATGGTTGGCCCAAAAGAACATTAAAAACTTCGATAGGGGAAACATCACACAATACCTCGTCTTTGAAGGGATTGATGTCGTATGATAGGCGACATTGTTGTTTGATGCGGATGTTGCTTCCTTGTTGGAGCCATCCGATGGTGTAGGGTTGTGGGTGCGGCATTGTCGGCAAGGTGAGTCTCTTGAAAACCTCTGCTGATATGAGGTTATTATGGCTACCTCTATCAACGATGAAGTGCAGCGGGGTACCCTTCAACCAAATCTATGAATGAAAAAGGCACTCTCCTTCCTCTGGCTCATCTGGTTCACCAGGCTGGAGCTTAGTGGTAGCAACGGTAGCACTAGGTTCTGCGTCAATGATTTGTCTCCCCCTTTCTGGTTCTTACTCATATTTGGAACCCGCATCTGATTCAGAGGATCTCACCTCAACCACCAGTCACTGCTTTGAGCGACAATCAACAATGTTATGCCAGGGGATCTTATGGAAGTCACACCACTTCCCAGTATATTTCTTTATGTTTATGGTGTCCTTCTTTTCTTGCGGCCTAAACTAGTTGTCCTGAGGCGGTCCATATTTTCATTGTCCTTTGTTCTACGAGTTGGGGCTTCCCTTTCCTGGATTTTGCTGTGAGGGGTTCCCATGCCCAAATTGCCTCATCTTTTGTTTGATCTTATTCTCGATTTTGATGGCATATCGGTAGGTTGTGCCCAAGGATGAGATGTCTAGAAACTCCATGTTGGCCTAGATGTATCTATGTAGATTGCCGCTATACTTGAGCACTAGATGTCGCTCAAAGTATTTGATACCCATCTTGGTCTGTAGGGTATGGAAAATATTTGTGAACTCATGCACTGCTTGGTCTCTTTCATGTCACAGTGTGGTCCATTTTGTGTACAAGTCGTCATAAATTCCAACAGGGTAGTATTTTTTCTTAATAGCATCCATGAAGGACTCCCAGTTGACCGCGACTATAAACAATGATATTTCCTCTATTTCCTTCTGCTCATAGAAATTTTTCCACCAATCTTTGACATGGGGAATGACTTTGAGGAGCACAAAAGTAATCTTTTCTTTATTCGAGCAGTTATGTACAGAGAAATACCCTTCTAGCAGATTCAATCATTTGTCTACAACATCTGTGTCTATCTGACCTTCAAATATAGGAATATAGAAGTTGATTTGTACCTTGAAGGGGGCGACGCCTCCATTTGAGGAAGATGTGTCGCCTACTGGTAGTTGCCGAAGGATTTGCGCAAAACTATCCATCATCTCGTTCCTCTGTTGCGTGAGGGATTCCTCGAGCAACATTTTGAATGGATCTCTTGTCCCGTCATATTTTTTTCTCCTGCCATGAGAGGACGCTTGGGTGTGCGATAGATTTTTTCCTCAAGAAAAACAAGCTCGAGACCCAATTCTTTGTACCCTGGCCTCATTGGGGACATGCATTAAGAACAACAAGGAGCAGATCGCTTTGATACCATTGATCCATATTTTATGAGAAGAACGAAATGAATATAGATTATTATCAAAAAATATTTGACACGAAATAACATATATACAATAAAACTGGTTTCTATAAGGAAATAAGATGAAACTGTAAAATGCAGTAGAAATCAAGCTTGTTAGAATGATGGTGGCTTATATCTGATAATAGATGTGACGATTATGCTCATTCGCAAGAAGATGATTACAATGAGGCTCTGAAGGCCTTTTTACAATAAACAAGAATGTCAAAAACCCTAGACATCCAAAAACCTAACCCTAGGAGATGAAGCGCCAAAAGTCATGTGGGCCCCATTTGGGTAAGTTAGTACATCAACTTCCCGGGGTCATAACTTTTGCATATGATCTTTGGGCGCACGATAGCCCATTGGAAAGGTTTATCTGAGGACTACACATTTTTCCATCAAACTCTAACTCTGTCTACAGTTTAACTATGGAGAGACCTAAAAACACTATTTAGGGCCTCAAAATGGCCCCAGAAGTCAGGGACCCGAAAACTAGGAAAAAACTGCCAAAATGAGCCAGTTGGAATAGGTGGGAGGTCACTGACATCCATCTGGATCAAAGGGCCACACACATCTAGGTAAAAATTGTTTCCACCACCATTAAACTCCTAGATACCCACTTACAATCTTTAGATGAAGATATCACAAAACATTTTTGGTGGTGAAGTTGCCTAGTTAAGTTCATGTTCAAGGTGTAACACATGTACAACCAAGAGGATAATTTGAATGTGACACTCTAGCATCTAGATGGGGTAGCTCATACTTTGGGAGAAATATATATTGGTAAAAACTTTAAAGGGGATTTTAGGGATTTTGTAGACATGCATTAACTCAAATAGCATATTGCAACTCAGATGAGCCAAATGAAATTCAACTCGTGGATTTTTCTAGAGGGACATGCATATTGAAGAATTTATTGAGAAGTTCCAAGTTATCGCGTCTAAGGCCAAGTTTCCCCCAAATCAAAGGTGGGATATTTTTATTTCCAATCTATGGTTTTATGGTTCTAAGCCAAGGTTCTAAACCTAGATGGTGATGCAATATGAAGGAAAGCTAAAAACTAGTACCTTATAGAATATTAAGATATAGGATATATGAACTTGAAAAATACTAAAATAAATTTAATAAATGCATATAATAAAATTGAAACAAGGGAAAATAACATAAAATTTCCTGAAGAGTTCAAAATTGTCAAAGAGTAGCCTTGAATAGTTTTTCGAACCTTCCTCAAGCATAATATTCACGTTGATAAGGATCCAACAAAAGGGTCAAATGACCCTTTTTGAAGCATAGTATTTTCTTCAAGGGAGAGAATAGGGAAGGGTCGATTGACCCTTCCTTGAGCATAATATATTCATTGCAGGGGAGCATAGGGAAGGGTATGTCAATCCTTCCTCCAGCGTAGCATTATTGTCAATGGATAACCTAAGGAAGGGTTGGCCAAACCTTCCTTGAGCATAGTATTTTGATTGTGGGGAGCATGTGTAAGGGTTGGTTAACCCTTTCTCAAGGGAGAGCCTAAGGAAGGGTTGATCAACCCTACTTCAAGAAACATAGGTAAGGGTTGTTCAACCCATGGAAGTGTCAAGCTACACTTTCTAAAGCATATTATTTGCATTAAGGGGGCGATTAAGGAAGGTTTGAATGACCCTTCCTTGATCATAGAATTTTTGTTTTGGGGGATCATTAGGAAGGTTAGTTGACCGTTCCTCAACCACACTATTGTTTTCATGTGTTGTAAGTCATATATTTTCCATTGGATTAATAAAATTTTGATTATTCTTATATTATTTATTATGATCTAAATATTAGATCTGCTAGTGGTGAATTCAAAATATATTACTTGCTTCTTTTGTTTTCATAAGAGTTGTGGTGTTCCATTCATGAATACTTATTTCATGTCTATTTTGAATTCACATACCTTTAAGAATACAACCAATCAAAGTAGGGTATGTTGGCACATCCTTTTGAAAAAACCCACCAACAATACTCATTTGAATCATAGTATATTTTCCCAATTCAAAAGAAGGTTTGGTGAAAAGGAGGTGACATGCAGCATTGTTAGGTTTCCCCAACAAGTATGTAAAACCATGAGGATTTTGGTTAATTTTTCATTTTCCTCCACTAATTGGAGTTGTTTTCTTGGTTCGGTACTTCCCAACAATTCATAACAAGAAAATGACCTACAGTTTCACTTGTAATTCCTCTTGTAACAAAGCTAATTTCAAGCTACTTTTTGACCTAGGTTCAATGTGAACACACCCTATTTCCCATTCCACTATTGGTCTAGGTTTTTTTGCTTAATCCATGGCCTCTGTCATGATTAGTGGATGTGTCCAAGGTTTTTCAATTATGGACTTTCACCCATTGCCTCATGTGGAATTGGCTTCTTCTTGACCAACATGGGCATGACTTTACATTTTTATTCTCCTCCTTGGAGCAAATTAAACATGTGAATCTCCCTACAGATTGGGTAATTCAATTGATTTTCCATCATCATGGCTAGGGTTAACCCTTAGTATTCTTATAGGTCTAGTGATGATGAGGCTCTACACAAATTGGCTTGGATTTGCATGATCTTGGCTCTCAACTTGACGATCTTTTACGAGTTTTGGGTATTTATCTTGATGGGATGAAAATTTTATATTCCCATGAAACTATATATGATTGCAAGCCTAAACAGTATAACTAAATATTGTTTGAAGGAACAATTGAATTCATACCTGTATTCAAATTCTTTTGATGTTGATGCTTATGAACTTATCAATTTTGGTTTTCTAGATTTGATTGATACAGAGATGCATATTTATATATATAAATTTTGTTTTCAATAAGGACACGAGACCTATGAGTATAGTATGTAGCTTCTTAATGATTTCAAAGTATATGAATTGTTAACAAAATTCATATATAGTGTTTACAATATTAGGATTTTAAATGGAATTCGAAAAGGGATAGATCTATCAAAAAGCCAAATCAAGTTACTATCCAGTGGATCTTTCGTTAACTATATACATTAATTTAGGGATATAATGCAACTAATTTACATATTTATTTTTCAAAGAAATACATATAAAGGGGAAAGAAAAAATTGAGACGTTTGAACAAATCAAATGAGGATTGGTGCATTAAGATAAGATTGGTTATGACTTACAAATCAAATGAGGATTGGTGCATTAAGATAAGATTGGTTATGAATTTTCTTATGTTTTTTAGTAAGTAATTTATTAGGTAATGATTGACTTCAACATGTGTCTCTAATGGTAATTCTTGGCTAGGGGATGAGAGGGTTATAACTCCTGGACCTTAGTATTTTCCTTCTCTATGTCCTAGTGTATAGGTTTTTTCATTTCAATTTATGTGTGGCTATATGGTCAATTTATGGAATATATATATGTTTTATACTAATCTACTTATAGATCCACTAGTGAAACAACAGGCTAAACTACCTGTGCAAAACTTGTCCATGTACTTAGAAAACCTCCTGGGCACAAACAAAATTGTAAACAGAAGGTTGTATAAAATGGACGTTGTAGCACTGACAGCTTGTATCAAGAAGTCTAGTTAATGCATGAAGTCTAGGTTCGATGGGTGTAGGTTCTTCCTTCCTATATGTTCATGCCCAGAGTAGAGATTCTGGTTGGACCGACTAGCTCATACTGCAAACTAGGTATACTGGCACTCCTGACCTCGACTCATGTCATTGCCTCTGAGATATCCTATTGGAAAAATATATTGGCATCAAGTGAATTGAGTAGCGACGCCTCTTGGAATTAACACAAAGACTACGTGTCAGTAACATTGTATTGCTCAACAGTAGCTGGTATATTTTAATTATATTTTATTCATTTATGTTTTAATAAATTTGAATTTTAAGGTTGAAATTTAAATTTAAAATTTTATATGTTAGATTAAATTTAAATTTGGTCTTTTTACATATGTATATATATGTGTGGAAATCAACAATAGTAACAAATTATAGGATAAACTCATATTTCAAAAACAAAGCTCTATATGTATATCAAAAAAGCTAGATTTGTCAATAATCAAAGCATCTGTATGATACATATCCTTAAGCATGAAATTCGACCCTGTACACCTACTAAAACATAAATTTTGTACATAAATTAAACTTAAATTAATTTAACACAACAGTTTAGAGTTACCTTCAACCCGAAGCATTTGGACTGGTGAAGTGTCTGGACTGGAGCCCTCACCACAAACAACAACCTGGACTGGAGCTTGCACCAACGATCACCACCAACAAACGCTAACGACCAATAGAAAACAGTCAACAAACACTCACCAACAGAGTCTCACCAGTTTGGAAAATTGTCAAATGGCCGATGGGTGGGTGATATATAAAAACTTTTTCGGTTGAAAGGTGTTTTCAGCCAAAAGGTGTTTTTAGCCGAAAGGTTCTTTCGGTTGAAACATCTTTTGGCTGAAAAAATGCTACCAGATGAAAAAAATCGTCCGGATAATCTGGTACATGATAATTGAGGGATTCATCATGGTATTTTTCGATTTGACGTCTAAAGGTTCGGCCGAAATCATTTTCCTTTCAGTCGAAAGAACTAGAAGTTCGGCCGAAAAAAGGCCGCTAGGAATTTTGGAGACCTGATTCTCACAAAAGTGTAACCCACCTTCATGATTTTACCCAGAGACCTTACGACGAAATCATCCCTCACTTTTTTTACCACCTCGGGAATATGTTTCTTGAAGATTGGGTGTATGTAATGCCACATTTTGACTTAGACAGCTAGAATTAATTATGGCCTAATCGTATCGTATTTGCTTATTAACTGTGAAACTATTAATGATACACTTAAAATTTTAAACATATGGACCTATGTGAATGTCAGTACTATGAATGTTTATCGTTATTTAAATTATGATCGATATTATGCAACCTAAGTCTAGGTTGAAAATTTTGAAATTTAAAGTTGTTGGTACATGGATACTAAGCTAATGATATGATTAAATGCATTTACATGATAATAATGTATGGATATGTATGAGTTTGTGTTATAAACTAATATGCAGGTCAATGGGCTATGAAATAGACAAATGATAATGATAATAAAGGGTTGATGTCGTGAACATCAATCGAGAAATAGTATGTTATGAATATTTGTATGTGAAATTATGTTGGTTCAAATGTATTGCTATGATATGTGGGAAAGTACAGGTTTTTCAGGGGGTGAGACTGCCTGAAACTGAATATAAAATGACAAAATCCTAGCAACACCGTTCCACTATATGGTCCATGATAGGGTGTTGACCCTAGTTCTATCAGGAGGGGTTGAGGAATTTCCCACCGTGTATCCTATGAAACCTGGAGTCATGAGAGGACGGTGTTAGATCACGTTCCCCTAGATGTGTGATGATGATTGTCAGTTTCATGTTGGGGAAGCTTGGTCAAGGTAGTTGACATTTCCTCTTATGGGTTATATCTGGAGTTAGGTCAATATAGTTGATGCTCCAAGATAGTCCAACAAAATAAGGACAGGGATGGAATATGGAAATAGGTTAGGGAGGCGGGATGATTAGACATAGTTGAGAGTGTGTGGAGTTTTAATATTATATTAGAATTTTTTTATTTTCTCTTGATTAAAAAAAAAATTGCTTAACTGAATTACAAATATCTAGATAAATGTTGCTTTGTACTAAATTATTATAATTGAAGGATTATTCTAATATTGTAAGTGGTTGATTTATTCTTATGAATATTAATTGCATTGGTGATTGGATTGGAAACATACAAGAATTGCATTAGACATGTTAATTATTTCCATTAGTACACGCGTGAGTTTTGTATGTGCTAGCTACACATACATAACTTGTGCATGTACACTAGTATGTATCAGTGTTTTAAATTGATGATGTTGCTTATTTGATCTGGATGTATGAATCATGTATTATTACCCTTGTATTGTAAATTACTATAACTTGACGAAGTACTTGAAGGGTGAGTGTATGTAACAACCCAATTTGATTAATTAATGAGCAAAATTTATTAAGGTAAATTAAATTAATTATTGAAATATTTAGATTTTAATCATTTTATTATTTATTATTTTGAATTAAGGAATTAATGAAAAGATGAGGCAAATGGGAATTGAAAGGAAGGGGGGGATTCGAGAGAGGAGGATAAGGAAGAAGGGGTTGGACTTGGAGAGGATTCATTTTTTTTGTGGGAAGGAGAGGGAGAAACCAAAAAAGGGGGAAAGGCAAAATAACTTTGGAGAGGAGGAAGGATGCAAATTTTCTTTGTGAGTTTTTACTAGTGAACTGTTGTTGTTGGGATTTTGGGCTCGGGAGACAAGAAATCTATTTTCCTGGAGCTAGGGAACCGGAGAGGCTCTGTTCCTAGATGGATGGGAAGAAACAGTTTCAGGTCGTTTTAGTTTCAACATAACAAGACACTCAACAACAAGTCAAGACAACCTTCTTCTTCAAGAGGTAAATTATAAATTATCTTTTTTCTTGAATTAAATTTCACTATGTATTAAAGAAATATTATTGTCATGTAAATGAATATGGTTTTATTGTCTTGTTAAAATAAAGAGATACAACTTGAATTTCAGACTTCATGAAATTAGATTGTCAACTAGATACAACTTCAAAGTTTAACTATGAATCCTTTGGTACGGATTTACATGAAGCGTTAACATCTACAACAATGTCAACTAAAGAGTTATGGCACCACAGGTATAGGCACCTCAATTACAATGATCTGATGTTACTGCAATGTAAAACAATGGTTGAAGGTCTTCCTGTTATGAAGAATGATCATTTTGAATGTGAAGCATGTGCACTTGGTAAGCAACATAGAGAAAAATTTCCCATACATAAAGAAAAATTAAGACAAACTTAAATACTTGAATTAATTCATATTGATGTATGCAGACCTATGAAAACTAGATCACTTGGTGGTGCTTCGTACTTTCTTATTTTTGTTGATGATAGATTTAGATCAACTTGGGTCTATTTCTTAAGAAATAAGACTAATGTATTTGAATACTTTAAGGAATTCAAAACTATGGTTGAAAAACAAACAAGCAAATGCATTAAAATTCTCAGGTCTGATCAAGGTGGTGAATATACATCCCGAGCATTTAAATATTATTTTAAAATCTATGGGATCCAACAAAAATTTACAGTGCCTCATACACCTCATGAAAATGGAATCACTGAGCGAAAAACATAACACTGGTGGAGTGTGCTCACAGTATACTTCAAGGTAAAAACATTTCTAATGACTTTTGGGCAGAAGCCATTAATATTGCTATTTATTTAAAAAATATAATTCCAACTAAGATATTAGATCTTCAAACTCCTTTTGAAGTTTTTCATGGTTATAAACCCGATGTAAGTGATTTAAGAGTGTTCGTATGCAAGGCCTTTGCACATATTATTAAAGATGAGAGAAGAAAACTTGATGCAAAATCAATCCAGTGTATATTTCTAGGTTATTTTTCTGATAAAAAAGAATATAAATTGTTTGATCCCAGTTCACATAAATTATTTGCAAGTAGAGATTTGGTGTTTCATGAGAATGCAAATAAAGGTGATACTGGTGTATGGAATAATTCTAATGACGTTGATGATCATGTCAAAATTATAGGTGCAATGGTTAAACAAGAACATGAGCAGGTACATGTTCAAGAACGGAATGAAAGCAATATGGACACTTCAAGAAGTGGTGATATATCAAGTGGATAAGAGTCACTAGAAAGAAGGAGAAGAGATAGAAGCAATGAAGGAAAAGGAGGTCAACAGGACAAACTCAACCACCTTTAAGGTATAAAGATTATGCATTGATGTCCCATGTAATGAATGTTGTAGAACCTATAAACTATGAACAAGCTAAAGAACATGAAGAATAGAGAAATGCAATGAATGAAGAATATGAATCTATTATTGATCTAGATGGATATCGGTGACCACCCACCTAGTCCACTGGCTCGAAAAACAATTTTCCACCTTGGAAGTTTTTCGGCAGTGTTTTTTGGGTTCCAAACTTTCGGGGTCGTTTTGAGGCCCTAAACGACATTTTTTGGGGATTTGGGGCCAGGTGACTGCCAGAGATAGTAACTTTGGCCCGTTTAAATTTTTTCTTCTCAGTTAGACCTTTCCAACGGGCTATCTTGCGCCTAAAATGGAGATCGTATGCAAAAGTTACGACCCCAAGAAGTTGATGTACTAACTTACCCAAATGGGGCCCACATGACTTTTGGCGCTTCATCTCCTAGGGTTAGGTTTTTGGATGTCTAGGTTTTTTGAAATTCCTTTTTATTGTAAAATGCCTTCAGAGCCTCATGGTAACCATATTCTTGCGAATGAGTGCAACCGTCACATTTCTTCTCAGAGATAAGCCGCCACCATTCCAACAAGCTTGTTTTCTACTACATTTTACAGTTTCAGCTTATTTCCTTATTGAATTGAAAACCAGTTTGATTGTATCTCTGTTATTTTGTGTTAAGCATATTTTAATAATCTGTATTCATTTTTTTCTTCTCATAAAATCCGGATCGGTGGTATCATAGTGGCTTGATCCTTGTCATCTTAATGCATGTCCCCAATGAGATCAAGGTACAAAGAATTGGGTCTCGAGTTTGTTTCTCTTGAGGACAAAATCTCTCGCACTCCCAAGAGACCTCTCATGGAAGGAGAAAATAAAGATGACAGAACATGAGATCTTTCAAAATTTTTCTTGAGGAATCCCTCACTCAACAGAGGAACGAGATGATGGATAGTTTCGCACAAATCCTTCGATGACTACCAACATGCGACACATCTTCCTCAAGCGGAGGCGTTGCCCCCTTCAAGGTACAAATCAACTTCGATATTCTTATATTTGAAGTTCAGATAGATGAAGATGTTGTATACAAGTGGTCGAATCTACTAGAAGGGTATTTTTATGTCCCTAACTTTTCGAATAGAGAAAAGATTACTTTTGCGCTCCTCAAAGTCGTTTCCCATGTCAATATTGGTGGGAAACTTTCTATGAGAAAAATGAAACAAAGGAACCCTCATTATTTATAGTCACAACCACCTGGGAATCCTTCAGGGATGTTATTAAGGAACAATACTACCTTGTTGGAAGTTATGACGACTTGTATACCAAATGGACAACACTGCGGCAAGAAAGAGACCAAGCAGTGCCAAAGTTCACAAATGTATTTCATACCTTGCGCACGAAGATGGGTATCAAAGATTCAGAGTGACATATGGTGCTCAAGTATCATGATTCTCTACATAGATACATCCAGACCGAAATGGAATTGTTGGACATCTCGTCCTTGGGCGTGGCCTATCGATATTTCATAAAAATCAAGCAGAAGCTCAAACAAAAGATGCAACAATTTGGACCTGGGAACCCCTCACAGTAAAAGCCAGGAAAGGGCGGCCCCAACCCATAGAACAAAGGTCATAGAAAATATGGACAGTATTAGGACAACCAGTCCAAGTCGTAAGCAAAGGACACCATAAAGACAAAGAAAGATACCAAGAAGTGGTGCGACTTCCATAAGATCCCTTGGCATAACATTGTTGACTGCCACTCAAAGCAGTCGTTTGTGGCCGAAGTGAAAGCCTCTGAATCAGATGCGGGTTCTAACTCTGAGTCAGAACCAGAAAGGGGAAGATGGATCATTGATGCAGAACCCAGTGCCATAGTTTCTACCACCAATCTCTATCCTGCTGAACAAGATGAGCCAGAAGAAGGAGAGCACCTCTTCTATTCACAAATGTGGGTAAAATTCACCCCACTGCAATTCATCGTTGATAGCGGTAGCCATAAGAACCTCATATCATTAGAGGTTTTCAAGTGGTTGGCCCTACCAAAAATGCCACACCCACAACCCTACACCATTGGATGGCTCTGCCAAGGAAGCGATCTTCGCGTCATCCAATAGTTTCGACTGTCGTATGACATCAAGCCCTTCAAATACGAGGTATTGTGTGATGTTTCTCCTCTCGAAGTTTGTAATGTTCTTTTGGGCCAACCTTATTTATGGAAATGTCATGTTGTATATGAGTCTAGGCCTCGTAGTGTTATTATTACTTTGAACAGAAAATTGTATAGGATACCCGAGGCAGTCCCTCCTAGTGTTATTTCCTTGATCTCTGTCAAGCAATGCAGGAAGGTCATCTCTTAGACAGGGAAATTTGTCTTATTCGTGATTCACTCTTAGAGTGATTGAAAGATCACAGCCACATCCAGGGGTTTAGTAGCCAATCTCTCCACACAACAGAAGCAAGTGGATAAGGTCGTAGAAGAATACTCAGATATCTTCTCCTCTCCTACCAGGGTACCTCCGCACTTCCAAGTCAAGCATCCCATCGATTTGACCCTAGGTGCACCACTACCCAATGGGCTAGTCTATCGCCGCTCTCTGTTAGAAAATGAGGAGATCAAGAGGCATATCCAAAAACTTCTCTACAAGGGGCACATCTGTCCCATATCATCACCTTGTGGGAACCCAATCATGCTGGTGCAGAAGAAAGATGGGACTTGACGAATCTGCATTGATTATCGGGCCCTGAATAAAATCACAATCTGAAACCGATACCCGATTCACCGAATCGACGACCTCCTTGATCAGATCACGGGGGTGAAATACTTCAGTAAGATTGTGTTAAGCCCTAATATTGGCTCATTACCCCTTAATTGGGGCATATTATATTAGTAATGTTATTTTATTTATGTCGGCTTTAAGCCATTAGTTGTAATTATACCTCCTAGTCTCCTATATATACCAAGGAGACATTTTCATT
>ML781407.1:597277-627521 GCA_009831015.1 Picea engelmannii
ATGGCATACAAATTGGAGTTGCATGCATCTTCACGAGTACACCCAGTTTTCCATGTTTCATGCTTAAAGAAGGTTATAGGTGACAAGATCCCAGTTCAAACTATATTGCCAGAACTTGATGAGGAAGGAAAAATCATATTGGATCCTGAAGCCATCATTGACACAAGAATTTTCCAGCTGAGGAATAGATCCATTTCAGAGTATCTCATTAAATGGAGGAAACTACCGACTGAAGATTCCACTTGGGAATATGAGTCTTTTATACAGAAGCATCCAGAGTTACTCAAGTGTTGCGGACAACACTTGTCTCAAGGGGAAGGGCATGTTAAGCCCTAATATTGGCTCATTACCCCTTAATTGGGGCATATTATATTAGTAATGTTCTTTTATTTATGTCGGCTTTAAGCCATTAGTTGTAATTATACCTCCTATTCTCCTATATATACCAACGAAACATTTTCATTTTGAATCATCTTGTACTTGAACATTTAAGTGGGGTAAAAGAAGGTTTCCCCCTCAAAGAGGCTTATTATCTGAAATTATCTCTTTTTCAAGGCGTTGAGTACTTTTCCTAAGGTTTTTCTATGCTATATTGATGTTTGGATCTTAACAGATTGATATGAAGTCTGCCTACCACCAGGTCCTAATAGAACAAACAGATGTATGGAAAATTGCCTTCAAGTCAAAAGAAGGTCTTTTTGAATGATTGGTCACACCCTTTGGTTTGACAAATGCTCCAACAAATTTTATGAGGATGATGGACGATATCCTACAACCTTTCACCAATAATTTTGTAGTGGTGTATCTGGATGACATCCTCATCTACAACAAGACTTGGGCAGAATACTTGCAACATATTCAATAGGTTCTGCACACCCTGTGACAACACAAACTATATGAAAACTTGGAAAAATGCTCCTTTGGCATGGACAAAGTCCATTACTTAGGCTACATCATTGATCAGAATGGTGTGCATATGAATCCAACCAAGATTCAGGTCATCCATGACTGGCTAGCCCCAAACACACTCACTGAACTTCGGAGCTTCTTGGGCCTCTCCAATTTCTATCGCAGGTTCGTGTTGGGATTCTCTCATATCTCATGGTCCCTCAACCAAGTAACCAGGGGTGGCGGTAAGGAAACATTTATGTGGGGCCTGTCCCAACAACAAGCCTTCGATGACTTGAAGAAGCGTGTGTGCTCATCCTTGGTACTTTCATTACCAGACCTGCAACATCCCTTTAAGATCGAGACAAATGTTTCATACTATGTTGTGGGCATCATTTTCACTCAACACGGCCACCATGTGGCATATCATAGTGAGACACTATCAAATGTTGTTCGTAAGTACCCTACTTATGACAAAGAAATGTACTCCATTATGAATGCCTGTTGCCAGTGGAGACATTACATTCTTGGGAAGGAGACAATCATCCACACTGATCACAAGCCACTACAATTCATGCAAACCCAAGACAAATTGCAGAATGACCGCCATTAGAAGTGGTCAACATACTTACAACAGTTCCACCTCAACATCAAGTATAAAACAAGAAGTAATAACTGAGTTGTTGACTTCCTCAATCGACCTCCAGTCACGGAACTCACCATCGTGATAGACTCTTATGGTCATGAGACCTCCGGATGGCCCCACCTCTACGAGACGGACCCTAACTTCTCCACCACCTAAAAAATGTTGGGCACCAACTTAGTGGTCGCTAATTTCCATCTTTAGGACGGGTTGTTGTGTCATCTGGGCCATCTCTGCATTCCTTTAAGCGAGCGCACGAAGCTGATTTGGGAAGATCACTACAATCAGATGGCAGGACACTTTGGCGTCGAAACGACAGTAGCAGTATTGCATAAACATTTCTACTAGCCGAAACTTTGACGGGATGTCGAAAATTATATCAGGTCATGCACCGCCTACGCTATTTCCAAACCAAACACTAAGAAACAGGGCATGTACACCCCTCTTCCTACTCCTAACAAGTCATGGGAATCAATCTCAATGGACTACATATCAGGCCTCCCGTCCACCAAGAGGGAAAATGATTGTGTTTTTGTGGTTGTTGATCACTTTTCCAAGATGGTGATTCTAGCTGCTTGCAAGAAGAACATCATAGAAGAAGCCACTGCCAAGCTCTTCTTTGAACGAGTATGGGTACATTTTGGGATCCCACAAACTATTATCTCAAACCGTGACAGTGGGTTCCACAGCTCATTCTCGTCAAGCCTCTGGTCACTACTGGATACCAAGCTCACCAAATCCACTTCCTTCCACCCGCATAAAGATGGCCAGACTGAGGTCATCAATCGGATGGTCGTACATGTTGATTAATTGGGTTGGTTGTCATTGATGTCAACCCTTGAAGAAAGCCTGGTAGCACAAAGGTTTGGGTAATGGACACAAGTTTGTTTGATGTATAATGGTATGTGATTTGATATATTTGTAGGTAAGACTATTCTTGATGGATATTACATGTCATTCTATTTCTGGTGGTATGTGGAACGTCACATAACTCCTCACAGTTTGAGAGTTATGGCCTTACGAAGTTGGAGGACCCTCATATGTTGGCCTGGAGCCCCAAAAGGTCAAAGAATTCAAAGTGCTTGCAAAGAAGAAATTATTTAAATAATAAAGTAAAGTGACAAATTCAAAGAGGATTATTTAAATAATAAAGTGAAGTGATAAAATCAAAGATGATTATTTAAATAATAAAGTGAAGTGACAAAGTCAAGGAGGATTATTTAAATAATAAAGTAAATGGGGAACATTCTAATTATGGAAAGTGGTTATAAGAAGGTTAAACCTAAAATGAGGAAAATGGGTTAAGTAGTCAAGCGGCTATTGGATATATGGACAAGTGGAAAATTGGGCAAAGTTGGACATAGGTGACTATGTAGACAAAGTGGTTATGTGGACAAAGTGGTATAGAAGATGCTTCTAAGGAAGCTACATGAAAGTATAAATAAGAGGAAATGCTCTCTCATTTCATTCACACTTGAGCATATTGAATATATACAGGTGACTGAGGTAACCAAAGGATATCTAAGCCGAATTTCAGAGGGAAGGTGAAGTAAAGAAGGCTGAAATTCAAAGGAGGATAAATTCTTTTGACGATGCTTTCTAAGGTATGTTAGTTATAGGTCATCTCACCATTTTCGCAATAACTTTTTTTCTAGAATGATTCAGACCGTTAAATTGGGAGGCCATTGAGGAAACATATCCAAGTAGCTGTGGTACGAATTTCAGCTTGTTGGTCATTTTATTTTTGGAGTTACACTCCGTGGAAAATAGGGTTTGTGGCTAGTCTTGAAACTAGTCTAAAACAGGTGTTTCGGGTAAAAATGTCATAACTTCTTCATAAGAGATCCAAATTCAGTAAGACCATATGTGTTAGTTAGAGTACAGTCTATATTATTATGTGTACAATTTTTATATCCATACAACAAATATTTTGTGTGGGGAGCGATCTACAAGTTCTCTCTCTAGAATAAGCCAGAATTCAACAAGGTATGTCATTTTTCCTATAATTCATTTTTTGAGAGGTTCCAAGTAGTGACACCTAGAGAAATTGCATAAAACACATTGAAGAACATTGTGTACTATTTTCATATATTTATTCATTACATGTACATAGTTATGATTATTTCAAGTTAGGGTTGTTGACTAATCCAAAACTAGTCATTGAGACTAAAGTAAAGTTTGATGAAAATGCTAGTCTCTTGTTGTTAAAGTTAAGGAAGTTTTGAAGGTATGTGATCATATACACCAGTTCTATTATAGAGTTAAAAATCAGATTTGGATGATGAAATTGATGAGGGATTTTGGTTGAGGTTGAGGTACAGGTTGGTGCATGGTTGATACACTTTTTTATGGTACAGGTTGATTACAGGTTGAGGTACAGGTTGATGCATGGTTTAGGTTATTAGTACAGGTTGTTTGGTGCAGGTTGATAGGTATAGGTTTACAACAGTATATCTCACAGTGAGAGTGTGACAGTGGTTCCATCATTCTACTTATACGTCAGGGCAGTTGGATGAGGCAAGGATAGGTGGTTGTAGCCACCTTCCGGTTGTAGACGAAGAACATAGGAGGTTGTAGCCTCCTTCTAGTAATAGCCAAAGAATTGGGGAGTTGGATATTCCCTCAGGTTATCGCCTGAGAAACTAGGGGGTTGGAGCCTCCTTCCAGTTGCAGCTGGAAAACAAGGAAGTTGGTGCTTCCAATGAATGTAATTCTTCAAGACATATAAGAAAAAATATTTTGTGGTTTTCTCCCTCTTTGAGTTTCCACGTAAAAACATTGGTGTACTGTGTATGTGTATGATTGTTCATTGTTTATTTACTCTGCAAATATTGGATGATAATGCTACATTGATATAACACTTGCATTATATGGTTAACAGGGATTAGATTTCTCTATTACGGATTCACCCCCATCTTAGTAACCCAAAAATTGATATCAAATCAGGTTCCTTTAGAAATTAGTTTAGCCACTGAAAGGTAGACCATGGAGAGAAAAAACATGTATAAAAATGGAATACCACAGTTTGATGGACAAAAGTATGCATTTTGGAGCATAAGTTTGAAGACATATATACAGGCACAGGGATTTGAAATTTGGCAATCAATTGTAGATGGATACACAACACCAGCAGTTCCATCGACAAATGACAAAGCAATGAAACTCGGTCATATTAATTCCAAAGCCACAAATGCACTTCTGAATGGTCTTGGAGAATCGATATTCACCAAAGTTGCACATTGTAAATCTGCTAAAGAGATTTGGGACAAACTTCGAAATATTTATGAAGGATATTCAAAAGTCAAAGCAACAAAGCTTCAAACTTACAGAGGTCAGTTCAAAAAACTAAAGATGAAGGAAGATGAGAATATTGCAGCTTACTTTTTACAAGTCGATGAAACGGTAAATGAAATCTTTGTATTGGGAGAATAAATCAAAGAATCTGTAAGTGTTCAAAAGGTACTAAGATCTCTTCCTATGAGATTTGACCCTAAGATATCATCACTAGAAGAAAGAGAAGATATAAACTCAATAAGCATGGACGAACTACATGGAATCTTCACAGCATATGAAATGAGAACTGAACAGGAAAATCTAGATATAAAATAACCAGCCTTCAAAGCATCCAAAATGTCAAAGAAAAAGGGAAAGCAAAAAGAAAAAGAACATAGCAGCAGCAGTGACGTCTCGGAAGATGATGAAGAAGCGGCCAACTTTGTCAGAAGATTGAACAAGGGAACCAACGGCAGGTATAGAGGTAAGATTCTTTTGATTTGTTTTAATTGTGATGGAATTGGTCATTTTGCTAACAAATGTCCTCATAAGAAAAAGAGAAATTATGAAGGTTCCTCAAATAGAAAACAAACATATAAAGGAAAAAGAATCACAAAGAAATTTTTCAAGAAAAGCTTATGCACCAAAGAAGACATCTCATCATCGGATGAAGATGAAGTCAGTGACAGTGAGATAGAAAGAGTTATATTCATGGAAGTAGAAGACTCTGATAAACAAGACCCTGAAGAAGAATATGAAGAGGCCAAATAAAAATATGAAGAGGCAGAAGTTGACTACTGAGAAGAATTGTTGTGTGCCATAGAAGTTATCAGGAGAAAAACAAGAAACTACAAGTGGAACTACACAAGAAAGAAGACACTCAGGAACTAGAAAAAATGATCACAAATTTGAAGATTCAAATTGAAGAAGATAAAAGAATTGAAGAAACACTCAAAGAACAGCTAGAAGGAAGAGACGGGATCATTGGAAATTTGGAAGCAGAAATTGTCACATTAAAAAAGGATCTTCAAAAGGAAAATATGCAGAACAAATAAAAAATTTTGAATGACATTATCAACAGTCAAAAACATCATCATGACAAGTTCGGACTTGAATACAATCAGACAGAAAATGGATCAAGCTCCAAAACAACAGAACAAGAAACATATACAAAAATCTATGTAGGAACAATCAAAGGGGATAGGAAGGTCTACAAACAAAATTACAGGGACACTCCTCCCCCGAGAAGATTCAGATTTCAGAATCAACGACCGATAGAATCAGATAGGCCTCAGGAAGAAGAAGGATTCATAAGAGTACCTCATTTTAGAAGATCTTCAACTCCCAGGTATCAAACTATATTTTTTGGTTTATGTTATGCATGTAATAATTTTGGACATAAATTTGTGAATTACAGAGATAACAACAAGAACATAAACAACTTTGAAAGTCATACACAAAAGGGTTATCCAAGAAGGCCTACTAAAACACAGAGAAGAAGTTACAACAAGTTTGAATCTTTGAGAAATGAAGTGGAGTGCTACAAATGTAACAACTTTGGACACATGGTCAAATAATTCAGAATGACAGTCCCTCCTAGAGAACTACAAAAGAACAACAACAGTCACAGACATGAACCTCAGAAAAGGACAAGGATAAGAAATCAAAATCAGTATAGCAATGAAGAAGGCACACTCTCTCTACAAGATAAGAAGAAGAAACGTGGTTGGTATGTTGACAATGGTTGCTAAAAACACATGACAGGTGATAGAGATAGGTTTCTTACATTAAGAAAGGAAAGAAATGGATCAGTCTCCTTCGGAAATGATGATTCGGCTAAAATCATTGGAAAAGGCACAGTCAAAATTGGGAACAATAATACCAAGGAAGAAAATGTTCTACTAGTAGAAGATATGAAACATAATCTTCTAAGTGTGATTCAAATGTGTGACCAAGGTCATAAAGTTATTTTCGATTCACAAAAGTGTGAGATACAAAAAGAAGGTTCAGGAAAATTGATTGCAACAGTTGGGAGAACTTCAAGCAACATATATGTATTAAGTGAAATTGAAAATGAAAAGTGTTGCCTATGAAAGGAAGATGAAAGTTGGCTATGGCATAGAAGAATGGGTCACATACATTTTGATAACCTTGTCAAAGTCAACAAAAGAGAAGTAGTTAGAGAAATCGACTTTGAAAATGAAAAATAAGTAGAAGGGGAAGATGAAGAGGATCCGACAGAAGCAGAAGAGCAAGTTCAACAAGTACCTCCAAAGACACCTAGCAGATGAGTACAAAAGAATCATCATTCAGATCATATTATCAGAAACAAATATGCAGGAGTTGAGACTAGAAGAAGAATCTGTTCACCAGAACAAATGCACCTAGCACTCTCATCTACAATTGAACCAACCTGTTTTGAAGAGGCTAGCAAGGATGAATTTTGGAATAAGGCCATGGATGAAGAATTGGATCAAATAGAGAAAAATGACACTTGGGAATTGGTTCCAAGACCAAAGGATAAGAATTTAATTGACACAAAGTGGGTATAAAGGAATAAATTGAATGAAGATGGACAAGTTACAAGGAACAAACCTAGATTGGTATGTAAAGGATATGCACAGGTTGAAGGAATCGACTTTGAAGAGACATTTGCCCCAATTTCCAGAATGGAAGCAATCTGATTGCTTTTAGCTTATGCATGATCCAAAAATATTAAAGTGTATCAAATGGACATAAAATCATCTTTTCTGAATGGGGAACTTGAAGAAGAAGGCTACATTGAACAACCAAAAGGATTTCAGTTGTCAGAGAATGCAGATTATGTGTGTAAATTAAATAAGGTCTTGTATGGTCTAAAACAAGCTCCTAGAGCATGGTACTCTAGACTGGATAAATATTTACAGTAGGTAGGGTTCAGAAAAGGAAGTGCGAACAACAACGTCTACATCAAGGTAACTCAATATAATATTTTATTAATTGAAGTTTATGTTGATGATATTATTTTTGGAGGTATTGATGACAGGTTAAGCTATAAATTTGCCAAGGACATGCAGAATGAATTTGAAATGTCATTACTTGGAGAACTATCCTTCTTTCTGGGTCATCAGATACATCAAAAAAACCAAGAAATTTTTATTTATCAAACCAAGTATATCAGATAAATGTTAAATAGGTTCGGAATGGAAGATTGCAAATTGGTTATCACTCCCATGCAAACCAGTCGCAAGTTGAGAAAAGATGATGATTAAAAGCCTATAGATCAGAGGAAATACAGATCAATGATTGGTAGCCTACTATATGTGACAACATCCAGACCAGATGTAATGCAGGTAGTTGGACAAGTGGCACGATTTCGAGCAGCACCAAAGGATTCACGTGTATTAGTAGTGAAAAGTATTTTCAGATATCTCAAAGAAACATAAGAGTTTGGATTATAGTATCCAAAAGGAAATGATCTATCACTTATTACCTACACATATGCAGATTGGGAAGGTTGCATTAATGACCGATTAAGCACCAGCGGAGCAGCATTCTACTTGGGTGAGTGTTTAGTATCATGGCTAATAAAGAAATAATCATCAATATCTTTATCTACAGCTGATACAGAGTATATTGCAGCAACATCATATTGTACATAGGTTCTATGGATGAAACAAACTCTGACAGATATATAGGTTGAGTATTATGAGAACATTCCAATATATTGTGATAATAGAAGTGCCATCAATATCTCAAAGAACCCGGTGATGCACTCCAAGACGAATCACATTCCAATCAAGTATCACTTTTTACGGGAACAGGTTGCAGAAAAGAACATCGGAGTTAAATATGTGGGCACAAAAGAACAAGTGGCAGACATATTTACAAAACCGCTTCCATGGGAAGCCTTTGAGTATCTTCGCCGGAGAATTGGAGTTATTTCTACTAAAAAATGAATGCTTTTGAATGCTTATCGTATATGTCTTAGATGTACATGAGAAAGCACCATAAAGAAGACAGTTCAGGTTGGGATATTAGACAAGTCAGCTAGGGGGAGCAGACCCGAATGGAAAGATACCTTTGCCATTGATGACAAAGGGGGAGAGATTTATCAGATGCAGAGGACATAGGCATGGTTCCTATTATCACACAATTTGTAGCTAAGGTAAAAGACAGATGAAAAGAGGTCAAACTGGTGTAACTGAACCTATCCCACCACTGTCACCTCAATGGGATAACTCTTTTTGTTTAGGGAGGTAAGGCCCAGGGGAGATGTCCCCGATGACCTGGGGTTTTGAGAAGGCAAAGGGTTAAAAGGACAAGTGATAATTTCCCCCCTCACAAGTCACCACCTGATCAGAAAGTTTAGCTTAACAGCCAATAAAGATAAAATATAACCAGAAGTAATAACCAAGAAGTGTACCTACCCGAGACAAAGAAACAAAGAAACTATGCATATGCAATCTCACTTGCTAGTTAGTACTTCATATAATCAATGAATTTATGATAATAAGCAATTGAGAAATAATATTGACGAAGTAAATCAATGTTTATACAACAACAATGATTACAATATCACTTCAAAACAAATGCTAAAGAAACTTTAATGATGAATGACAATCAATGTAATAATATCAACACTTTAGAAACAATTCCTTAACCAATCATTAAATTGCTTTAAAGGTAAAATGAATGTTGCATAGAGGTGTTTATAGCATAAAAAGGTGATGACAATAATAGGGTTAATAAGATTAGTCTAGGCTAGGGTTAGAAGTAGTTAAAGGTTGTTCAAGAATGTTTGGAAGTTGTTTGTGATCAAGGTACTCAATACAAGAGGTCTTAGATCAGTGCGCTACTAGGACATATGGAGTCAAAGAGGCTGCAAAGGCTGAAGGATTAAATGATAATGAAAATACCAAATACAAGAGGGTTAAATGTTGAGGTGTTTCTAAGGCAAGGCGTCAACAATGAAACCCTGGGGGAGAAAGGCTCACTAAGGTGTAGAAACCCTAGGCCTTAGTGCTTTCTCCTCCTTCTTTAGCTTATTGGAAAGATGAAATCGGCTAGCTTGAATAAGAGTTTAAAGGGCTGAAGACAAGATAGTTAGAAGGTGAAGTGTTTCTAAGGCAAGGCTTCACCATATAAACCCTAGGGGAAAGTGGCTCATCAGGATGTAGAAACCCTAGGCCTTGATGCATTTTCCTCCTTCTTAGCTAAATAACAAGAAAAAATCGGCTAGTTAGAAGAGTATGGATAGAGTGTTTCTATGGAAAGTCTCTATATTACTTTATCAAATCAAAATATCTCTTAACTTGGTAGGGACATTAGACGAGGACATTAACTAGTGCGTGTCACCTAGGGTTTGATTCACCAAATTATAATAACAAATGCAAGTAAACAATACTATAACCATTCAATTAAGAAGTGTTGCAGAAATTCGCTTACATAAACCAAGAAATCATGTAGCAAAACCCTAGTTGTATACCTTCCACCAAGAAGAAATGCCAAAAATGCCAAGAAAAGTCTTCCTTCAACAAGTGCGCCTCAAAATTTCAGCCAAAACCCTAGAATAGGGCACAAATTTTAGACCTCACTAATGTGTGAGTGAAAGATGATCAAAATATGAGAGTGAAAACCCTCAATATATACCATACCAATGACCTTAATTAAATTTTAGGTCATCAAAAGGCCAACAAGGCCAAAATACACAATAATATTGTTTTACATCAAATTGTCATAAATTAAACCCTAATCAAGCAAAAGTAAGATGTCATGCCTCTTCTAGGGTGACATTATCCCTTTTTAGGGAAAATGTAGCCTCCTGGAGAAAAATGGTATCCCTCCTTGGGCTTCTCCAATCTGCCACACATGTCAAACCGCCATGACTGTCTCCCAAAACGTCCATAAATTTGGATGACGTCATGAGCCTCCTGGGTGATGTCCTGGGCCTTCCAAGGCCAACATTCCACTAAAGAGGGAAAAAACACCCTAGGTAAGGCTCTCTCAGGGTACCTTTGTGAAACATCCTCCTTGTCTTCGATGAAAACCCCTATGTCCTATCTCTACCCCCTGTTGGGGTCTCAGCATCCATCTGGTGGGCTCTTCATCCCCTTGGAGGTCCGAACTAATCATCTCCCCATGTGTACCTATCTAATGTGGTACCTTTCAGTCGGGTATGATCCTGCACATCAACAGATATGCCCTTCAGGGGATCATAAGTCACAGGGATCATAGCAATGTCAATCACATATCATCATCAATATTATTAAACATGTGCATGAAACACCTTTTACCCCAGTCAAGTGCTCAAAGACATTATACAAATTTGCAATACAAGTTTGGAGGAGGTGGCATGGCGTCCTATTGGGCTAGTGTCCATTGGAAAAGGGATGTCTCCGGAAGATATTAAATCCAAGTCATGTAAATGGGTGAGGTGGATAAGGGATGCCCTGACAAGGGGTGCAGTGAAAGCAAGGAAATTCAGAGCTTACCTGTGGGTGCCTTTAAGAAGGCGAGTTGCACCTGTCTTGGATGCAAATGTTTACAATCCCATTCATGCCATTTTATTCTTATCTATTTATTGTTTTTTTCTTTCAAAAGGTTAATCAGGGGACACTGCCCGGGCGTGTTAACCAGTGGTGGCAGTGTTACCCACAAGTACTTTGACAGAAATGAGAAGTTTGGCTCGTGATGAGACCCCCTTTCTCTTGGCCATGAAACCAAGAGCCACTACCCTGGCATGGTAGCCAGCTTCTAGTAGTGTCATACTGCTAGGTACCAGACCTAATAGGTTGGCTCCTGATGAGACCCCCTATCCTCTGACTAGGTCTTGTTTTATTATTTTTATGGGTCCCTCTTGTTTATTTCTGAGAAGCTTTTTACTTCTTTCTCGAGGATCCCTGGGCGAAGCATCTCGAGGTTTTATTTTTAATCTTTTATATTTTGCGAGATTTCTTTCACCTTCTGTACCTTTAACCCCTTCTTCCCACAAGGAAAGGTGCAACCCTTAAATGATTGGCCAAACCAATGCCCAGACAAATGTAAAGGGATGGATGAGCGGGAAGCAAGATGAAAAAGTGGTAATATGACGGAAGCGGACGATGAATTTTCAGAAATCCCCCCAGTGGAAACTCAAAACCTATGGGCACGAGATTACTAGGGCATCCTGTCATTCCCCCCATACATGGTCAAGTGGACAAGTATAAGATCCAAGCATTTGTTAGAAACAAAAGGAATTAAATGCACATATTCAAAGTTTTTGAAGATCAAAGTGACACACACCATGATACCTGGACTCATTACCTCATGGAGTAAGAACCATCTCTGATACAGGACCAAGAAGGAGGTGATGGATGTTGTTGCTGCTAAAAACGTGGAGGTGGTCAAAGGGAGAAAATATGGGCCCTACAGGGCCATGCTCAAGTTGATCTTGCTCTCGTTACTCCGTGTCTAGGACCTGTGGGTCTCGAGACATGTTCTCTTAGTCATCCCTAAAAGTGGGAGATAACATCTGGCTCCAATTCAGGGACATGTGCTCGTCATAGAGCGTATGAGAACCTCAACATCTCTGGCAAAACCTGTAACCTGCTTGATCTCAATAGAAACTATTAGTAATCATTTGGGGCGGTGATATCACCCTAGTTCATATATATATATATATATATATATATATATATATATATATATAGATAACTGAAACAAAAACAATCATATGTACAAGTGTGAAAGAAAACCACTCTAGCATGCAATGCAATGGTATATACAATGAATGAAAAATGCCTACTTTCTTACCTCTACTTACCTATTGGTTGAATGCTAGGTGTAGTCAAATAGCCATTGAAAGCATCTTAGAAACATCTCCCCATACATGCCCTTGTGCTTCATCATAAACCAAAGCAGTGATAAGTTAAGCAAAAAAATAACATGAGTTAGAAAATGTATTGTATCAATGGAAACTCTAAGGTCCATCTCATGGAGGCGGGTGGGAGGGAAAAATTGATGCCAAGACATACTCTCAGGAGAGTGCTCAATCCATCTCAGAAAAGGATCGTGAAAAGTCAAAGGTTCAAAAGACCGACTCGAGGAGTTTGAATGTTGGATATCTTGGACATCTTCACAACTTGAGGCCTACAAAGGGATTAGCAAGAACTGAAAGGATGACTGACATTTCCTTAAGGGGAAGATGGAAAACTGCGATAATAAGCTTCTTATTGAGGTACTCAACTTTCCCCTAAAATCCAGAATGAGGTTTTGTCTTACAGGAGACTTGGGATAAGGGACATGTTTCCAAACCATACCTTTAGTGACATAGCGAGGTAAAGTAATCAAAGGGAGGTGGAAAATCTTATCACAAGTATCCTGCTTCAGGGAAGTAACTTCCTCACTTCTATCAAGATCTGAGCAGAACGATGGTTGACAACTTTCTTCATAGGATAAATCTAAGTGCTCAGAGGATTAATCATAAAATTCCTCAAGGTATGACCAAAAATTATTAGGAGAGCATATCGTCAAGTCATCCTTGGGTGTCTGAATAAAATTGGTAATCATGTCATGTTCTTGTTGCCAAATGTCAAAATTCTTATTAGCTTCATGTGATAAAGGTAAAGGCAACTTTTGGAGATGACGCTCAATGTCGTAAATGGGATCCCCAACATATGAAATCACATCCCATTTATGCTTCTCGACATATATGAACTCATCATTTTCATCATAACATGAAGGGTTTAGAAAATCCAACACTTCTCCACTTTCCACATCATAAGATGGAGAATCCTTAAAAATTTGGAAAGGGAAGTCACTCACCTTGCTTACTTCTTCCTATGCAGGAGCAATAGGATCTTGGAGAGCTTCATCGGATGGAGGAGTGATCACCATTGTTTCATCCTCATAATTCACTTCTCTAGTTTCACTACATTCTATTGAGTCATGGGAGAAATCCTACTCCTTTTCAAGGGATTGACAATTTTCTTCATAAATCTCTTCCTTCATGTCAGAGGGTTCTTGGTGTTGATCATGATACACATCCCTGAGATCTTCTACAATCTCAATGGTGAATCCTTTGTCTTCCAAAGCTATTGTGAGATTTTGAAGGGCATCTTCATAAGTTTGGCAATGTGGTTTGGTAAAGTCAATAAACCTACTGATGAGGTGTATGAAAGATGACATACCCCTATCTTCGCAACAACCCTTGAACCAATATTGCAAAAAATATGGCAGAGAGAGTATGAATAATTTTATCAGAACATCCTCCCCTCCCAATTCTATCTCGCTCATATACTTCCAAAAAATTACAATGTGAGGAGTTGGGAGCCCTAAAAATCTTGGAAGGTTGTTTGACCATTTTGTATCAAAACCAATCGGGTATCCTTGAAATATTTTGAAATAAATAGATGGATACATTTGTTCCCAGGACGCCATGATCCCATAACTTGGAAATATCACAGATTTGAGAGTAAGGTGACACCTAGGAAAAGGTTAGTGGATTTGCCAGATAATTTTCTTGAAATTATCAAAAGATAGGGAAAGCACCCTAAGTGGAGTCGCCAGATAATTTTCTTGAAATCATCAAAAGATAGGAAAAGAACCCTAAGTGGAGTCACCAGGTAAGCTTGTAAGATAAAGACTCTTAAGGAAAGGCTTACCAAAAAGTGTCTTCTTCAGAAGAATCGACTCAGTGTTCCCCGGAAATGGCGCCAAAATGTTATCGCACAGTTTGTAGTTAAGGTAAAAGACGGATGAAAAGAGGTCAAACTGGCGTAACTAAGCCTATCCCACCACTGTCACTTCAATGGGATAACTCTTTCTTTTTAGGGAGGTAAGGCCCAGGGGATACGTCCCTGGTGACTTGGGGTTTTGAGAAGGCAAAGGGTTAAAAGGCTAAGTGATAATTTCTCCCCTCACAAGTCACCACTTGATCAGAAAGTTTGGCTTAACATCCAATGAAGATAAAAGATAACTTGAAGTAGTAACCAAGAAGTGTACCTACCCAAGACAAAGCAACAAAGAAACTATGCATATGCAAGCTCACTTGTTGGTTTGTACTTCATATAATCAATGATTTTCTGATAATAAGAAATTGAGCAATAATATTGACGAAGTAAATCAATGTTTATACAAAAACAATGATTACAATATCACTTCAGAATAAATGCTAAATAAACTTTAATGATGAATGGAAATCAATGTAATAATATCAACACTGTAGAAACAATTCCTTAACCAATCATTCAATTTCTTTAAAAGTAAAATGAATGCTGCATAGAGGTGTTTATAGCATAAAAAGGTGACAACAACAATAGGGTTAGTAAGATTAGTCTAGGCTAGGGTTAGAAGCAGTTAAAGGTTGTTCAAGAATGTTTGGAAGTTCTTTGTGATCAAGGTACTCAATACAAGAGGTCTTAGATCAGTGCGCTACTAGGGAATATGGAGTCAAAGAGGCTGCAAAGGGTGAAGGATTAAATGATAATGAAAAGACCAAAGACAAGAGGGTTAAATGTTGAGGTGTTGCTAAGGCAAGGCCTCAACAATGAAACCCTATGGGAGAAAGGCTCACTAGTGTGTAGAAACCCTAGGCCTTAGTGATTTCTCCTCCTTCTTTAGCTTATTGGCAAGATGGAATTGGCTAGCTTGAGTAAGAGTTTAAAGGGCTGAAGACAAGAGAGTTAGAAGGTGAAGTATTTCCAAGGAAAGGCTTCACCATACAAACCCTAGGGGAATATGGCTCATCAAGGTGTATAAACCCTAGGCCTTGATGCATTCTCCTCCTTCTTATCTCAATAACAAGAAAAAAGTGGCTAGCTAAAAGAGTATGGATAGAGTGTTGCTATGGCAAGGCTCTATCTTACTTCAGCAAATCATAATAACTCTTAACTTGGTAGGGACATGAGACAAGGACATTAACTAGTGATTGTCACATAGGTTTTGATTCAACAAATTATAATAACAAATGAAAGTAAACAATAATATAACCATTCAATTAAGAAGTGTTGCGGAAATTCACTTACATAAACCAAGAAATCATGTAGCAAAACCCTAGTTGTAAACCTTCCACCAAGAAGAAATGCCAAAAATGCCAAGAAAAGTCTTCCTTCAACAAGTGTGCCTCAAAATTTCATGCAAAACCCTAGAATAGGTTGCAAATTTCATACCTCACTAATGTGTGAGTGAAATATGATCAAAATATGAGAGTGAAAACCCTCAATATATACCACACCAATGACCTTAATTAAATTTTAGGTCATCAAAAGGCCGACAAGGCCAAAATACACAATAATATTGTTTTACATCAAATTGTCATAAATTAAACCCTAATCAAGCAAAAGTAAGACGTCATGCCCCTGCAAGGGTGACGTTATCCCTTTCTAGGGAAAATGCAGCCTCCTAGAGAAAAACGTTAGCCCTCCTTGGGATTCTCCAATCTTCCACACGTTCCAAACTGCCACGACTGTCTCCCAAAACGTCCATAAAGTTGGATGACATCATGAGCCTCCTAGGTGATGTCCTGGGCATTCCAGGGCCAAACTTCCAATGAAGAGGGCACAACCCCCCTAGGTAAGTCTCTGCCAGGGTGAATCTATGGAACGTCCTCCTCTTATCCGGTGCAATCCCCTCTGTCTTGTCTCTACCCCCTGTTGGGGTCTCAACATCCATCTGGTGGGCTCTTCAACCCCATGGAGGTCCGAACTAATCATATCCGCATGTGTACCTGTCCAATGTGATACCTGTTCATCGGGTATGATCCTGCACATCAACAAATATGCCCTCCAAGGGCTCATAAGTCACAGGGATCATAGCAATGTCAATCACATCTCATCATCAATATTATTAAACATGTGCCTGAAACCCCTTTTACCCCAGTCAAGTTCTCAAAGACATTATACAAATCTGCAATACAAGTTTGGAGGAGGTGACAGGGCGTACTATTGGGCTAGTGTCCACTAGAAAAGGGATGTCTCTGGAAGAGATTAAATCCAAGTCATGTAAATGGGTGAGGTGGATAAGGGATGTCCTCACAAGGGGTGCATTGAAAGCAGGGAAATGTAGGGCTTATCTATGGGTGCCTTTGTAGAAGGCGAGTTGCACTTGTCCTGGATGAAAATGTTTCCAATTCCATTCATGCCATTTTATTCTTATTTTTTTATTTCAAGAGGTTAATCAGGGGACACTGCCCGGGGGTGGTAACCAGTGGTGGCAGTGTTGCCCACAAGTACTTTTACAAAAATGAGAAGGTTGACTCGTGATGAAACCCCATTTCTCTTGGCCATGCAACCAAGAGCCATTACCCTGGAATGGTAACCAGTTGCTAGTAGTTTCATACTGCTAGGTACCCATGGACCTAATAGGTTGGCTCGTGATGAGACCCCCTATCCTCTGACTAGGTCTTGTTTTGTTATTTTTATGGGTCCCTCTTGTTTCTTGCTGAAAATATTTTTACTTCTTTCTTGGGGATCCTTGGGCGAAGCATCTCGAGGTTTTATTTTTAGGCTTTTATCTTTTTCCAGCTTGCTTTTACCTTCTAGGCCTTTAGCCCCTTCTTCCCAAAAGGAAAGGTGCAACCCTTAAATGATTGGCCAACCCAATGCCCGAAAAAATGTAATGGGATGGATGAGCGAGAAGCAAGATAAAAAAGTGGTAATATGACTGGAGCGGACGATGAATTTTCATAAATCCCTCCAGTGGAAACTCAAAACTTATGGGCACAGGATTACTAGGGCATCCTGTCATTCCCCCCAGATATGGTCAAATGGACAAGTATAAGATCCAATAATTTGTTAGAAACAAAATGAATTAAATGCACATATTCAAAGGTTTTGAGGATCAAAGTGACACATACCATGATACCCGGACTCATTAACTCATGGAGCAAGAACCATCTTTGATACAGGACCAATAAGAAGGTGATGGATGTTTTTGTTGCTGACAAAGTGGAGGCGATGAAAGGGAGAAAAGATGGGCCCTCCAGGGCCATGCTTAAGTCGATCTGGCTCTCGATACTCCATGTCTGGGACCTGTGGGCCTCGAGACATGATCTCCTAGTTATCCCTAAAAGTGGGGGATAACATCTGGCTCCAACTCGAGGACATGTGCTCACCGTAGAGCATATGAGAACCTCGACATCTTTGGCATAACCTGTAACTTGCTTGATCTCAATAGAAACTATTAGTAATCATTTGGGGTGGTGATATCACCCCAGTTCATATATATATAACTGAAACAAAAACAATAATATCTACAAGTGTGAAAGAAAACTACTCTAGCATGCAATGCAATGGTATTTACAATGAATGAGAAATGCCTACCGTATTACCTTTACTTACATGGTGGTTGAATGCTAGGTGTATTCAAATAGCCAGTGAAACCATCCTAGCAACGTCTCCCCATACCTACCCTTGTGCTTCATCATAAACCAAAGTAGTGATAAGTTAAGCACAAAAATAACATGAGTTAGAAAATGTATTGTATCAATGGAAATTGTAAGGTCTAGCTCATGGAGGCAGGTGGGAGGGAAAAAGTGATGCCAAGACATACTCTCAGGAGAGTGCTTAATCCATCTGAGAAAAGGATCGTGAAAAGTCAAAGGCTCAAAAGACCGACTCGAGGAGTCTAAATGCTGGCTATCTTGGACATCTTCACAACTTGAGGCCTGCGAAGGGATTAGCAAGAAATAAAAGGATGACTGACATTTCCTTAAGGGGAAATTGGAAAACTACGATAATAAGCTTCTTCTTGAGGTACTCAACTTTCCTCTAAAATCCAGAATGAGGTTTTGTCTTATAGGAGACTTGGGATAAGGGACATGTTTCCAAACCATACCTTTAGTGACACAGCGAGGTAAAGTAATCAAAGGGAGGTGGAAAATCTTATCACAAGTATCCTTCTTCAGGGAAGTAACTTCCTCACTTCTATCAAGATCTGATCAGAATGATGGTTGACAACTTTCTTCATAGGATAAATCTAAGTGCTTAGAGGAATAATCATAAAAGTCCTCAAGGTATGACCGAAAATTATTAATAGAGCATATCGTCAAGTCATCCTTGGGTGTCTGAATAAAATTGGTAATCATGTCATGTTCTTGTTGCCAAATGTCAAAATTCTTATTAACTTCATGTGATAAAGGTAAAGGAAACTTTTGGAAATGACCCTCAATGTCGTAAATGGAATCTCCATCATATGCAATCACATCCCATTTATGCTTCCCGACATGTATGAACGCATCAATATTATCAACAAAGTCATCATTTTCATCATAACATGAAGGGTTTAGAAAATCCAACACTTCTCCACTTTCCACATTATAAGATAGAGAATCCTTAAAATTTTGGAAATGGAATTCACTCACCTTGCTTACTTCTTCCTGTGCAGGAGCAATAGGATCTTGGAGAGCTTCGTCGGATGGAGGAGCGATCACTAGTGTTTCATCCTCATAATTCACTTCTCTAGTTTCACTACATTCTATTGAGTCATGGGAGAAATCCTGCTCCTCTTCAAGGGGTTGACAATTTTATTCATAAATCTCTTCCTTCATGTCAGAGGGTTCTTGGTGTTGATCATGATACACATCCCTGAGATCTTCTACAATATCAGTGGTAAATCCTTTGTCTTCCAAAGCTATTGTGAGATTTTGAAGGGCGTCTTCATACATTTGGCAATGTGGTTTGGTAAAGTCAATAAACCTACTCATGAGGTGTTTGAAATATGATATACCCCTATCTTCGCAACAACCCTTAAACTAATCTTGAAAAAAGGATGGCAGAGAGAGTATGAATAATTTTATCAGAACATCCTCCCCTCCCAATTCTATCTCGCTCATATACTCCAAAAAAATTACAATATGAGGATTTGGGAGCCCTAAAAATCTTGGAAGGTTGTTTGACCATTTTGTATCAAAACCAGTTGGGTATCCTTGAAGGATTTTGAAATCAATAGTTGGATACACTTGTTCCCAGGATGCCATGATCCCATAACTTGGAAATATCACAGAGTTGAGAGTAAGGTGGCACCTAAGAAAAGGTTAGTGGAGTCGCCAGATAATTTTCTTGAAATTATTAAAAGATAAGGAAAAGCACCCTAAGTGGAGTCGCGAGGTAAGCTTGTAAGATAAAGACTCTTGAGGCAAGGCTTACCAAAAAGTGTCTTCTTGAGGAGAATTGACTCAGTGTTCCCCGATAATGGCGCCAAAATGCTATCGCACAATCTTTAGTTAAGGTAAAATATGGATGAAAAGAGGTCAAACTGACGTAACTGAACCTATCCCACCACTGTCACCTCAATCGGATAGCTCTTTCTGTTTAGGAAGGTAAGTCCCAAGGGAGACGTCCCCGATGACCTGGGGTTTTGAAAAGGCAAAGGGTTAAAAGGCTAAGTGATAATTTCCCCCTCACAAGTCACCACCTAATCAGAAAGTTTGGCTTAACAACCAATAAAGATAAAAGATAACCGGAAGTAGTAACCAAGAAGTGTACCTTCCTGAGACAAAGCAACACAGAAACTATGCATATGCAAGCTCACTTGTTGGTTAGTACTTCATATAATCAATGAATTTATGATAATAACCAATTGAGAAATAACATTGACGAGGTAAATCAATGTTTATACAACAACAATGATTACAATATCACTTCACAATAAATGCTAAAGAAACTTTAATGATGAATGGCAATCAATGTAATAATATCAACACTTTAGAAACAATGCCTTAACCAATCATTCAATTTCTTTAAAGGTAAAATGAATGTTGCATAGAGGTGTTTATAGCATAAAAAGGTGACGAAAACAATAGGGTTAGTAAGATTAGTCTAGGCTAGGGTTAGAAGTAGTTAAAGGTTGTTCAAGAATGTTTGGAAGTTGTTTGTGATAAAGGTACTCAATACAAGAGGTCTTAGATCAGTGCACTACTAGGGCATATAGAGTCAAAGAGGTTGCAAAGGTTGAAGGATTAAATTATAATGAAAAGACCAAAGATAAGATGGTTAAATGTTGAGGTGTTGCTAAGGAAAGGCCTCAACAATGAAACCCTAGGGGAGAAAGGCTCACTAAGGTGTAGAAACCCTAGGCCTTAGTGATTTCTCCTCCTTTAGCTTATTGGCAAGATGAAATCAGCTAGCTTGAGTAAGAGTTTAAAGGGTTGAAGACAAGAGAGTTAGAAGGTGAAGTGTTTCTAAGGCAAGGCTTCACCATACAAACCCTAGGGAAAAACGACTCATCAAGGTGTAGAAACCGTAGGCCTTGATGTGTTTTCTTCCTTCTTAGCTCAATAAAAAAAAAAAACGGCTAGCTAGAAGAGTATGGATAGAGTGTTGCTATGGAAAGGCTCTATCTTACTTTAGCAAATCAAAATAGCTCTTAACATGGTAGGGACATGAGACAAGGACATTAACTAGTGCTTGTCACCTAGGGTTTGATTCAACAAATTATAATAAATGAAAGTAAACAATACTATAACCATTCAATTAAGAAGTGTTGCAGAAATTCACTTACATAAACCAAGAAATCATGTAGCAAAACCCTAGTTGTAAACCTTCCACCAAGAAGAAATGTTAAAAATGTCAAGAAAAGTTTTCCTTCAACAAGTGCGCCTCAAAATTTCAGCCAAAACCCTAGAATAGGGCGCAAATTTCAGACCCCACTAATGTGTGAGTGAAAGATGATCAAAATATGAGAGTGAAAACACTCAATATATACCATACCAATGACCTTAATTAAATTTTAGGTTATCAAAAGGCCGACAAGGCCAAAATACACAATAATATTGTTTTACATCAAATTGTCATAAATTAAACCCTAATCAAGAAAAAGTAAGACGTCATGCCCCTTCTAGGGTGACGTTATCCCTTTCTAGGGAAAATGTAGCCTCCTGGAGAAAAACATTAGCCCTCCTCAGGCTTCTCCAATCTGCCACACGTGCCAAACTGCCATGACTGTCTCCCAAAATGTCCATAAAGTTGGATGACGTCATGAGCCTCCTGGGTGACGTCCTGGGCCTTCCAAGGCCAACATTCCAATGAAGAGGGCACAACCCCCCTAGGTAAGGCTCTGTCAAGGTGCCTATGTAGAACGCCCTCCTCTTCTTTGATGCAAACTCCTATGTCCTGTCTTTGCCCCCTACTGGACTCTCATCATCCATATGGTGGGCTCTTCAGCCCGAGGTCCGAACTAATCATCTCCCCATGTGTACCTGTCCAATTTGGTACCTGTCCGTCGGGTATGATCCTGCACATCAACAGATACGCCCTCCAAGGGCTCATAAGCCATAGGAATCATAGCAATGTCAATCACATCTCATCATCAATATTATTAAACATGTGCATGAAACCTCTTTTACCCCAGTCAAGTGCTCAAAGACATTATACAAATCTGCAATACAAGTTTGGAGGAGGTGACAGGGCGTCCTATTGGGCTAGTGTCCACTATAAAAGAGATGTCTCCGGAAGAGATTAAATCCAAGTCATGTAAATGGGTGAGGTGGATAAGGGATGTCCTGACAAGGGGTGCAAAGAAGAGAAATGCAGAGCTTACCTGTGGGTGCCTTTGTAGAAGGCGAGTTGCACCTGTCTTGGATGCAAATGTTTCCAAGCCCATTCATGTCATTTTATTCTTATTTCTTTATTGTTTTTTTCTTTCAAGAGTTTAATCAGGGGAAACTGTCTGGGTGTGGTAACCAGTGGTGGCAGTGTTACCCACAAATAATTTCACATAAATGAGAAGGTTGGCTCGTGATGAGACCCCCTTTCTCTTGGCCATGCAACCAAGAGCCACTACCTTGGCGTGGTAACCAGCTGCTAGTAGTGTCATACTGCTAGATACCCATGGACCTAATAGGTTGGCTCGTGATGAGACCTTCTATCCTCTGACAAGGTCTTGTTTTATTATTTTTATGGGTCCCTCTTGTTTCTTGCTGAGAATATTTTTACTGCTTTCTCGACGATCCTTGGGCGAAGCATCTCGAGGTTTTGTTTTTAGGCTCTTATCTTTTGCCATCTTGCTTTTACCTTCTGGGCCATTAGCTCCTTATTCCCACAAGGCAAGGTGCAACCCTTAAATGAATGGCCAACCCAATGCCCAAACAAATGTAATGGGATGGATGAACGGAAAGCAAGATGAAAAAGTGGTAATATGATGAGAGCAGACGATGACTTTTCATAAATCCCCCCAGTGGCAACTCAAAACCTATGGGCACAGGCTTACTAGGGCATCATGTCATTCCCCCTCAGACATGGTCAAGTGGAATAGTATAAGATCCAAGGATTTGTTAGAAACAAAAGGAATTAAATGCACATAGTCAAAGGTTTTGAGGATCAGAGTGACACATACTATGATACTTGAACTCATTACCTCATGGAGCAAGAACCATCTCTGATACAGGACCAAGCCGAAGGTGATGGATGTTGTTGTTGCTGACAAAGTGGAGGCGATGGAAGGGAGAAAATATGGGCCTTCCAAGGCCATGCTCAAGCCGATCTGGCTCTCGGTACTCCATGTCTAGGACCTGTGGGCCTCGAGACATGATCTCCTAGTTATCCCTAAAAGTGGGGGATAACAATTCCAGAGGGAGTGTTGGTCACAGAGGTGCAGGCATGGTTCAAGGGGGAGCATGAGTGATATGATTTCAGTATTTCATCAGAGTGTTGTCATCAATGCCAAAGGGGGATATTGTTGATTAATTGGGTTGATTGTCATTTATGTCAACCCTTGAAGAAAGTTTGGTAGTGAATTCTGGTAGCACAAAGATTTAGGTAATGGACCCAAGTTTGTTTGATGTATAATGGTATGAGTTTTGATATATTTGCAGGCAATACTATTCTAGATGGATAGTACATGTCATGTCATTTCTGGTGGTATGTAGAACGTCGTATAAATCCTCACGGTTTGAGATTTATGGCCTTACGAAGTTGGAGGACCCTCATATGTTGGTTTGAAACCCCAAAAGGTCAAAGAAGTCAAAGTGTTTGCAAAGACAAAATTATTTAAATAATAAAGTGAAGTGACAAAGTCAAAGAGAATTATTTAAATAATAAAGTGAAGTGACAAAGTCAAGGAGGATTATTTAAATAATAAAGCAAATGGGGAACTTTCTAATTATGGAAAGTGGTTATAAAAATGTTAACCCTAAAATGAGGAAAATGGGTTAAGTAGTCCAGTGGCTATTGGATATATGGACAAGTGGCAAATTGGACAAAGTTGGACATAGGTGACGTGTACAAAGTGGCTATGTGAACAAAGCGGTCTAGAAGATGTTTCTAAGGAAGCTACATGAAAGTATAAATAAGAGGCAAGGTTCTCTCATTTCAATCACACTTGAGCATATTGAATATCTACAGATGACTGAGGTAACCAAATGATATCTAAGCCGAATTTCAGAGGGAAGGTGAAGTAAAGGAAGCCGAAATTCAAAGGAGGTTAAATTCTTTTGATGATGCTTTCTAAGGTATGTTATTTACAGGTCATCTCACCATTTTCGCAATAAATTTTTTATTCTAGAAGGATTCAGACCGTGAAATTAAGAGGCCATTAAGGAAACATATCCAAGTAGTTGTGGTATGAATTTCAGCCTGTGGGTCATTGTATTTTTGGAGTTACACTCCATGGAAAATAGGGTTTGTGGCTAGTCCTGAAACTAGTCTAAAACAAGTGTTTCGAATAAAAACGTCATAACTCCTTCATAACATATCCAAATTTAGTAAGACCAAATGTGTTGGTTAAAGTACAGTCTGTAGTATTCTATGTACAATTTTTAGATCCATACAACAAATATTCCATGTGGGGCACGCTCTACAATTTTACTCTCTAGAATAAGCCATAATTCAACAAGGTATGTCATTTTTGCTATAACTTATTTTATGAGAGGTTTCAAGTAGTAACACCTAGATGAATTGCACAAAACACACTGATGAACATTGTGTACTATTTTCAGATCTTTATTCATTACATGTACATAGTTATGATTATGTCAAGTTAGGGTTGTTGACTAATCCAAAACTAATCATGTGAGACTAAAGTAAAGTTTGATGAAAATCCTAATCTCTTGTTGTTAAAGTTAAAGAAGGTTTGTAGGTATGTGATCATATGCACCATGTTTATTACAGAGTTACAAATCAGATTTGGATGATGAAATTGATGAGGGATTTTGGTTGTGGTTGAGGTTGAGGTACAGGTTGGTGCATGGTTGATGCACTTGTTTATAGTACAGGTTGATGCATGGTTCAGGTTATTGGTACAGGTTGTTTGGTGCAGGTTGATTAATACAGGTTTACAGCAGTATATCTCACAGTGATAGTGTGACAATGGTTCCATCATTCTACTTATACGTCAGGGCGGTTCAACGGGGCAAGGACAGATGGTTGTAGCCACCTTCCGGTTGTAGCCGGATAACATAGGGGGTTGTAACCTCCTTCTGGTTGTAGCTAGAAAATTAGGGAGTTGGAGTTTCCCTCAGATTGTAGCCTGGGAAACTAGGGGGTTGGAGTCTTCTTCCAGTTGCAGCTGGAAAACAAAGAAAGTTGATGCTTCCAATGAATGTAATTCTTCAAGACATATAAGAAAAAACATTATGTGGTTTTCTCCTGCTTTGGGCTTCCACATAAAAACACTAGTGTATTGTGTATGTGTATGATTGTTCATTTGTTCATTGTTTATTTACTCTGCAAATATTGGATGATATTGTTACATTGATATAACACTTGCATTATATGGTTAAAAAGGATTAGATTGTTCTATCATTGATTCACTCCCCCTCTCAGTAATCGAACAATACATATCTTGCACATGTACAATTCAAAACACCCCCGCACATGGGATGAGAGTCTTCCCTATGTCCAGCATAGCTACAATCAAGCCCTACATAGCTCAACTGGCCATAGCCCCTTTCAGGTGGGGTTGGGATTCCAACCATTGGGTCCCATGGATGTTGCACTACCCCTGGCGACCACCTCAGCTGACTCATCCCCTGCTCCACCAGACACTGACAAAGCCACCCGGTTCATTGAACGGATCCAGCACATTTGCCAACAGGTTCAGGATATTCTACAGAAGTCTAATGCCAAGTACAAACAACGCCATGATCAACATCGGGTGGAACATAAGTTTTAGGTGGGCGACAAAGTTTGGTTGCATTTGCAGAACGAACGCCTTACAGGGCCCCATTAGAAGCTTCGTCCACTCCGTTATGGGTCGTACACCATCACCAAGGTTATGGTTGACAATGTTTTTGAGCTCAACATTCCCCCCTTCCTTGGCTGCATCTAGTCTTCAACGTGGCTCTCCTTTGGCGATATTTCCCACCATTATTGGACACCTCAGAGATAGCAGAGCAGTTGACACCAACATAGTTCAACCCTGACTACATGCAACAAACATCCAGTGATCAGATTGTGGACACAAATCAAGGCACTCGACAACAAATGATCCAAATTTATCGAGTCGTCAAAGCAGGGCAGCTTCTGCACCAAGGCAAGTGGCTCACCCGAGGCCAAATTTGGCAGAAATTTCCTCATCTTATGGGGGAACTCAACGCAATGGAGACCATTGCTTCCTAAGGAGGGAGGATTGATCCAGGTGGATATCGGTGGCCACCCACCTACTCCATTGGCTCGAAAAACAGTTTTCCACCTTGGCATTTTTTCGGCAGTTTTTTTTTTGTTCCAAACTTCTGGGGCCGTTTTGAGGCCCTAAACGACGTTTTTGGGGGATTTGGGGCCCAAGTGCCTACTAGAGGCATTGACCTGGGCCAAAATTATTCTTCTCGGTTAGACCTTTCCAACAGAATATTGTGCACCTAAAACAGGGATCATATGCAAAAGTTATGACCCCGAAAAGTTGATGTACTAACTTATCCAAACGAGGCCCACGTGACTTTTGGCGCTTCATCTCCTAGGGTTGGGTTTTTGGATGTCTAGGGTTTTTGACATTCTTGTTTTATTGTAAAAGGCCTTTAGAGCCTCATGGTAACCATCCTCTTACGAATGAACGTAGTCGTCACATCTCTTCTCAAAGATAAGCCGCCACCATTCCAGCAAGCTTGTTTTCCGCTGCATTTTACAGTTTCAGCTTGTTTCCTTATTGAATAGAAAACCAGTTTTACTATATCTCTGTTATTTTGTGTTAAGCATCTTTTACTAATCTATATTCATTTCGTTTATGCTCATAAAATCCGGATCACTTATAAAGAATCAAACATCGGAATTAGTAGAACTACCTAAAAACAAAGTCTCTATTGGTATCAAATGGTTCTACAAATCTAAATTTAAAGTAGATGGTAGCATTGATAAATATAAGAAAAGATTAGTTGCAAAATGATATTCACAAAAGGAGGGAATTGATTATGATGATACTTTTGCACCAGTAGTTAAATTGAATACATTTAGACTACTAATTGTCTTAGCTACAAAAAATAAATGGAAAATACATCAGTTAAATGCCAAATTTGTTTTTCTAAATGGTGACTTAAAAGAAGAGGTTTATTTGGTTCAACCTAAAGAGTTTGTAAAGAAGGGATAGAAGCATCTTGTTTGTAGGTTAAAGAAAGCTTTATATGGTTTGAAACAGGGGTCGAGATCGTGGTATGTAAAGATTGATTCATTCTTTTATTAGAAAGGTTTTGTGAAAAACAAAAGTGATCCTAACATGTATGTTAAGAAAGATGAAAAAGGAAATGTTTATTTGATATGTTTATATGTGGATGATCTCATTATCACACGCAGTGCATGCAAGTTAATTGAATAAATTAAAAACCAGTGGTCTCAAGAATTTGAAATGAAAGTTCTTGGTGAATTGCATTATTGTTAGGACTTGAAGTTTGGAGAGCGCCTAGTAAGACACTGATTACACAAAGGAAATTCTTAAAAAGTTCCATATGGGTGATTGTAAGGCAATGCCAACTCCCTTAGAACAAAATGCAAAGTTATACAATGATGATGGAACTATAGAGGCAAATGGTACTTTTTATCGTCAGTTAGTGGGAAGTTTAAACTACCGTACCACTACCAGACCAAACATAGCATACTCAATTAGTATACTTAGTCAGTTCATGGCTAAGCCTTGTGAAAGCCACTGAAAAGCTGCAAAGAAAGTCTTCCGATACTTGAAAGAAACAAGTAGTTTTGGTATTATGTATACTAATAAATATGATGTTGAACTGACAGGGTTTTCTTATTTAGATTGGGCAGAAAATCCTGATGACAGAAGGTCTACTTCAGGCTATGCTTTCCATATAAGATCAAGTGTCATGTCGTGGAGTAGCAAGAAACAACCAATTGTTTCTGTCTTCAACAGAAGCTGAGTACAAAGCCTTGACACATGCTACATGTGAAGTGGTTTGGTTGTGAGAATTCTTGCAAATGTTGAAGAGAAGCAAAATAGACCAACATGCATCAATTGTAATAATCAACGTGCTATCAAATTGGCACATAATCCAGTATATCATGGATGATCAAAGCACATAGAGCTACAACATCACTTTGTGAGAGAGAAGATTGAGTCAAAAAAAATTGATTTGATTTATTGTAATACAAGTGATAATCTGGTTGATATATTTACCAAGCCTCTTGGAAAAGTCAAGTTTGAAGTTTTTAGAAGCAAGTTAGGTGTTGGAGAAAATCCATTTCTCCATTAAGGGAGATGTTAGAATAATGTCTAGAATAATGTCAAAATAGAATGTTGTCAATGCATTGTTCTAGGTTTTTTTTACGAGAGTTTAGTTCTAGCTTGTGAGTGGTTTGAGATCCACAATTTTAGGAGTTTGTTCTAAGTCTGTTGTTGAGCTTTCAAGCTATAAATGTAATCAATCTTTGATGATGAATTCAAGTTCGATGAACCCCATCTCACTTACAATTGAGAGATTTGTTGTGTTATATTGCTATATTCTTTATCTTGAATACCCCATATAAGTCTATGAATACCCCATTGGCATAAAGTAATAATATATAAAGTATTGGTGAGTGATTTCTGATATCTTAAATTAAAATCTTTTTAAAACTCTATTTTATCCAAATATATAAGTCTCTTTGAATTTCTTCTTGTGAATACCCCATACAAGTCTGTCTGGATTTCTTCTCATACTCTGAATACCCCATACAAGTCTGTCTGGATTTCTTCTCATACTCTGAATACCCCCTATAAGTCCCATAAGTCTGTCTAGATTTCTTCTCATACTGTGAATACCCCATATAAGTCTGTCTGGATTTCTTCTCATACTCTGAATACCCCCTATAAGTCCCATAAGTCTGTCTAGATTTCTTCTCATACTGTGAATACCCCATATAAGTCTGTCTAGATTTCTTCTCATACTGTGAATACCCCATATAAGTCTGTGAATACCCCAATGACATAAAGATGATTTTTAATACTGTGAATACCCCATATAAGTATCTGAATACACCAATGGCATACCCCATATAAGTCTCTGAATACCCCAATGGCATAAAGATGATAATATATAAAGTATAAGTGGTTTGTGATATCTTATATTAAAATATTTTTTAAATTTTATTTTATTTTTGTTGAATATACAAGGAAAGATTTCACTATGGTGAATATATAGAGAATTATTCCAAATAAAGACTTCCTTCCCATTCATTAAATATACAAGTAAAGATTTCACACTGTTGAATATATAAAGATTTCACATTGAATGGTGAATATATAGAGAATAAGTAGAGAAACAAAAACATTAAGGTCATGTCCAAGTCGGATACCAAATTGGTGTATGAGACCCCTCTCCCAATGATTTCACTAGTAAAGTCTATGTAGGTATACATACCCTACCACATACCCTACCCCATCTGGATATATTACCACATACCCTACCCACCCTACCCCATCTGGATATATTACCACATACCCTACCCCTCTGGATATATTTTGAATGGTAAATATATAGAGAGTAAAAAACCACAAACTATAAAGCTTTAAAAGCAGCACTTGAAATGGGTTAATGAAATTCCTCTTCGCCAGCAGAGTAGCAAATGTTCGAATAATTTTCTCTGCACAGGGAGATCACTGTGTTTGCTCCATAGAAATAAAACTATCAACGAACATATTCATCATATATAACCCCACACAGAAATATATGTGCTTCAAAGTGATGGATATAATATATTAATACGAGTACAAAAAGCTATAACAGCGATCTGTTAAATACATAAATAAAGACCGAGGAAAATACAATATTTTCTGTCAAGTTCAAACATTTGCAGCATATCCACACCGACATATATTGCGTAATGATTTTAATTCAAGAAAATAACAGCATAACCATGTAGCATATCAAAACAGCGCCTAAGCTTGTGCAGGAAGGGTTGCTTCTGTAGTAGTAGCAGCAGCTGCTAGGGCTGCAACTTTTCTTTCAAGATCATCTTTCTTTGCACCCACAACCTTATCAACAGCCTTTCCATCCTTGATAAAGATAAATGTAGGCATGGCCTCCACATCCCACTCTTGAGCGACATCCTGCAAAATCATATATTG
>ML781407.1:630664-675638 GCA_009831015.1 Picea engelmannii
ATCAAAGATATAATCTGAGATTCTGAGATATATCTCGTGACGTTTTGTTCGGAGTTAACAGCGTAAGTAATTAATGTCATCCAGTCCATCGACGGCTCTCAATACAGCGCACCCTTCCGAAAAGTCACTGATATGGCTTTTAACACTGTCAGAAGCATTAACTCTAAAAACATGCACGAATTAATTTAACAGTGTTAGACCCCCAAATTGAATAAAAATGAATGTACAAAATATAAATTCAACCTACCCAGTTTGTTTGTCACTGAGTTAATTCTGATCTCGAAATACGTGAAGGTTGCAATAACACTATAAAGTTATCAGCCAATGAAATGTAAGAAAATTCAGTTTTTTTTACATATTAAAAAATAAAATTTTGAGTTTGTTATGTTACACATTAAGTTTTTTACAAAAATTTTAAAGTCAACCCAAATTAATAGAGTAGTCAAAGTGAACTCATCACTATGTATACTGCCTGGGAGGCAGTACAATAACGAAAGGATTATTAGTCCCTGGTCAATAAAAAAAATCTTATGTGGTACCTTATTATTATTATTAATTATAATAACAAGTGATATAAAAAACTAATAAAGGCCAAGCGTGCATGTTCCATAGGACAGGGTCATTTACAAAATAATTTGAGTGGTTGAATAATGATGGCGGTGTTCATATAAATGCATTCTAATTGGAATAATGTTTGGTACAAAGTTCTAGAAGCGGAACTTTAGTCTAGATAAGGATCCTATGGATGGTTTGTTTCCACACCATAATCTTGTTGTATTCATATTCTTATGTAGGTGTTGTTTTCTCAATTGTATTGTTATTCTTATGGAGGTGTTTTTGTTGTATTGTTACTACGTGTTATTTTTATTTTGTGTAAAAATTTAGCTATAAGGATAAAAAGAGATTGATGTGATGTTCTTTTTTATCAATTAAAAAAGATTGCATACATTTTTGTATGGTTATTATATTATTTAATGAAATATATATATAGAGAGAGAGAGAGCGCGCTTGAGTAGGTTTAATGGTTAAGAATATGTGTTTCCTCTTAAGAGGTCACAAGTTCAAATCTAGAGGGGGGTAGGGTATGTATACCTCTGTAGACTTTACTAGTCAAATTGTTGGGCGGAGGGGGGTCCCTTGTCCCACAAACAAGGGGGTCTCATACACCAATTTGGTGTGGCTTGGCCGTGACCTTAAAAATAGATTATTATTATTATTATTATTATTATTTGATCTTAAATGGATTTTCAACAAACACGAATGGTTCATAAAAGTGTAGCACATAAAGTAGTCGACAATTAATGACGATTGTGTTGCCATAGAAACAAGCACATTTAGATTAAAGTTCCAAAAATAGGGTACTAGCCTTGTGGAACTAGGAGGTTGGTTATTGTCACCTCACCAACTCTCCTTTGCACTTTAAGATAGGGTAAATGGAATCCTAACCTGTGGGGGTTTCCCTCTGGGTTACTAAGCTCAATGTGCATGTAGTAGTAGTGGGAGTGAAAAAGAGTTCAACAACAGTGCAACAAATGGAAAATGGAAAAGTAAAAGGTTGGGGAATGATGGGAAAAAGAGAGATTAGTGTCTTTCTTGTTTGGGTAATGGATTTATGTAGCAATTCAAGAGGGAAACTCAAGGGCTATAAGCAACCAATTGGTGTGTCATACAACCTCCTTAATTTGGTTTTTAAAAAAAGACAAGGGAAATCAAACAATCAATTAATGTGAATTACTTAACCCTTAATTTGGTTGCTTGATTTACAAATGAAATTAGGTCAAGAGCCCATAGAAAAATGCTTGGATACAATGTTCTAGATGAGTGTAGTGTCACATGTCTCTGTCTTCCATCCTTATCTTCATTGATCTGTAAATTGTTGAGGATATTCCATTGGATAGTTTGTCACAACAGATCTAATAAAATATTGAAATATTTACTATGAAGGTTAATTTCCTTTAGATCTCAGATTCTTTAATTACTGGTTTTCTTCTTAAAATTTATGAAATAGTTGAAATGTGAAAAATAGAGAAAATAAATAAATACTCACACACCATCCACAAATAAACACAAGATATGAACTCGGAAACCCAATATGGGAGAAAACCCAACTAGAAAGTGAGGTCGCTATGCTCTCTTTTCTTCAAATGCAAGTACAAAGAAAGAGGCAATATCTATGGAGTTTCCTTTGACACTGTGGCCTGTATGGTTGCTACATAATCTCTCATTCTCTAGTATGTTCACAAAATAACATTCTCATATGTTTTTCTCAGCTATGGAATAAGATACAATGAAAAAGGATGGAGACCCTTCTTCTCCTAGTGGTCCATTATTTAACAAAGCTCAATAACCATCTAGGGTTATGGTATTGACTTCCTTAACCCTCAATTACTGATCCGGTTTGGACCTTCTATAATGTTTTAGGAAATCCACTACGTGGTTATCCCCACACGTTTAAGTAATGGGGGCTCACTTGGCATCCACTCACCACATGGTGATCAATACGACAGGTCAACTTGCGGGAGGAATAACTTCCACATATGAACTCCAATTGAGGAGATTCTTGCACCGTTGGAAAGTTATCAGTGTGTAGAATTAATCCAAAATGGATCCAGTAAGGCCTAAAAATTAAAGTTCTCGTAATCATATGAAACCAGCGCCATTGCGTCCGGCTCGTCGTGTTGATTCCGGCCATATAATATTTTTCACAAATGGACGTCGTATGCGAAAGATATTGTGTTATGATCGATTTCCCAAACAGGGAAAAAAGTCAAACTGGTCAAAGTCAACAGGTTGTACTGTTGACATCAGCAATACGACAGGTGACATTAGTAAATACACGTGGCAGCACAAGGAGGTGACATGTGTCACTCATTTTTTTCATTTTCGGGTTGAGTTGGACCAGTACAGAATTGACACATGGTAGTGTACGGAAGTGACACGTGGCAGTACATACGTGACATGGCCCAATGACAAGATGGCATGTGGCAGTACGAACGACATGTGGTTGTACATATGTTGGCGTGGCAGGGTGACTGGTCTGTATGGAAGCTGACGCAGCAGGGTGACTGGGCAGTAGGGATGTTGACGTGGCATGACACATGGTTGTACGACGATGACATGGAAACTGAATGTGCATGTTGATTGTGCATTAACTGGGTGTTGACTGTACCGTACGGATGAATCACAGGGCGATGTGTGGCCCAATCAGAGGGTGCCATGTGGCACCCCAGATTTTGCCAATATTAGCTAGGTAAAAGATATTTTCCGCCTTCGTCGGGCTTGAACCCTCGACCTCGGCATCACCAACAGACTACACTACACACGCTGGCCACTTGGGAGAATTTAGTGCTTGTGAAAATAAATGGTGGTTTATTGTTTTAAACTGTAGTTGGTGTAAGGTTAGGGCTAAGCCCGGGTCGGTGGGGGGCCAGTGCGAGGACATATGGCTCCATCCGACCAGAGCTGCGGACCCGGGGGGCTAGACCGGATGGTTGGGCGCATGGGAGTTAAGGCCACATGCCACATGGAGCATGCGCAGGACCAGGAGATAAGGTAGGGGCGTGAGAGAATAGCACCAGGGCACATGGCCATGCATATGACCAGGAAAAAGGGGCTTGATCGAAGGACAAGGAGCTAGCACCCAACCCGAGGACATATGGCGCGCTCCATATGACCAGGAGCCCGGGAGAAGGGGGTTGCGCCCTGATTTTTGCCCAATTTGGGTTTTAAAACTATATGTTATGATTTTTAGTGATTTTTAATGCTGATTTTGGTGGATTTTGCCCAAAATTGAGGATCTGGAGCCCTTTTTTAGGCCAGATCTTAGGAGGAAGTTGGGAGGAGGATACCAACTCAAAATCTATATAAACTAGGGGTTCTTAGCATCATTAGAGAGGTTCATATTGGCAAAATGATGATGAATTTATGAATCTTGAATCCATTTTTATGCAGGGAAGCCATTGAGGAAGCGAACTTTGCGTGCCAATTCCAGGAGCTACGCTTAACCTTTTTCAGTGTCGTCAATTGTGTTGGATTTTTTAGGTTGAGCAGAACACAATCAGACCAGTTTCTAATCTGTTTGACAATTTTCTAATGTACTTTTGAAGCATTGAATAGAAATAAGAAAGCCTCACCCACTGAGACAAAGGCCCGAAGATGTAGGCAATCTTGTCAAACTCTGTTAACAACTTTGTTGTTATGGTTTGTTGTTCTTTGTGCTTATATTCTTATATGCATTTCTTTATTATGGTTGTTATAATATCTCATAAGTTCTTCTTCTTTCATTAATTCCTAATTGGTAATTGAACACATGCTTGAAACTTAACCAAGTATTTTAAAGATTATTTTTGGATCAAGAATATAGCATCTTGTTTCATTGTAAGGTTTGGACCATAAAAAAAATTGTTTGATGCTCAAAATGACTACAAAAGATTTCAGATGTTTTTTTTAACCCAAAATTCCAAATTGGGACCAGTTGCTAGAATGGTTTTGCAAGTTGATTCCTTCAATTTTTTCACCCATAAAGCATCGAGATAGATGAAAAATAATATAATGATCCAATATGGATCAGGAAAATTCTAGGTTCCATTTGTCCTCCTTGTTACCCACAATTTTGTTGGGTAATCATAGGGGCTCCCTTGAGTTATTTTGAAGACATGACAAAGGTATTCATTGTGACACCAACTGAAAATTAGACCTGAGTATGATAGTCTTCAGCCCTACCAAAAGTCTAAGGGATTTTTTTTCTCTGTTTTATTCTCAATGTCAAAGTGAAGATTTCCAGGTTGGTTGCATGCATTCAATTTTGATTAGATGGAGGTAGCGCTCAAGATTGCAACCTCCTAAAATTATGAAGACCTATAAAGACTTGTATGTTGCATATGTTGGAAAATCTTGATAAAGGAGCTGCTCAAATGCTTGAGAAAGGGGGCTATACTCGCTTTACTCCTCACTACATAACATTGTACTACCCCCAAGCCTTTGTTTTGAGAAAGTAATGTAAATCTACATGTATCAATCATGGCAGGTATTATGTTCTTGATCCAGAACAAGATTTTATCCAAGGTTATGATGGAAAAGATGTGGTAATTGAAAATATGAGGCAACTATGTGTTTTCAAAGTTGTGACTGAAAGTAAAAAGCCTTGGGTATGGTGAACTATGGAATTGATTTCCACATTAGATGTCCGATGAAATAAAAGAGATACAACAATGAATTTGTATAGAAAGTGGTAACTTCTTTAGGTCTAGAAAGTAAGAAAATGGATGAATGTATAGGAGATATAGAAGAAAATGTTGAGCAAAGTGTGTTTTTAGATAGAGTTAATGAAGTTCTTAGAGTCCTTGGTGATGGTGATAGTTACAATCATTTGGATTTTGTTACCAAGTATGATGATGCAAAGTTCTTTGTTATCAAATCCTATAGTGAAGATAATATCCATAAAAGCATAAAGTATCGTGTGTGGGAAAACACACCCAATGGAAACTGAAAGTTGAATCTAGGATTTAAGGATGTGTAGTTGAGAACTGGTGACAATATTGTAGATTGTCTAATAGTCCTTTTCTTCTCGATGAATGGAAGTGGATGATTTTTTGGTGTTGTAAAAATGGTAGGACCCATGGACTTCAACAAAATTATGGATTTATGACAACATGATAAATGGACTAGGAGTTTCTTAGTTAGATGGCATATCATAAAAGGTATTCCCAAATCTCAGCTACACCACATTATACTCGAAAACAATGACAACAACCCTGATATTGATGTGTATAGTGTCATGGATATTCCATTGTACAATTCCTCCCAACAAATCTAATAAAATACTGAAATCTTTACTATAAAGGTTAATTTCCTTTAGATCTCATATTCTTTAATTACTGGTTTTTTGCTTAAAATGTATGAAATAGTTGAAATGTGAAAAATAGAGAACATAAATAAATACTCAGACACCATCCATAAATAAACACAAGATATAACTTGGGAAACCCACAAGTACAAAAAAAGATGCACTCTTTGTGTAGTTGTCTTTGGCACTATGGCCTCTATGGATACTACAAAATATCTCCACCTCTGGTATGCTCCCAAACTACCACTCCCAGGTTCTCTGCTAAACTATGGAACAAATACAATGATAAATAATGGAACACCTTTTCCTCCTAGCGGCTCGATATTAACATCGCCCAATAGCCATCTAAGGGTAGGGTTTTGACTTCCTCAACCCTTAATTGTGATAAGGTTTTGGACCTTCTAGAATCTTCTTGAAATTCCCTACATGGCTAACCCCATATGTGTGAGTAATGGGGGATGACATGGCATCTTCTCATACTATGGTGGTCAACACGGTAGGTCAACTTGTGGGAGTCATAAATTTTGCATATGAGATCCTATTGACATATTTTTACACCATTGGAAATGTATTGATGTGTAGAATAACATCAAGGGGTTTTAACTAAATCTAATAAAGTTTTGACCCCCCAAAATGTCATTTGATGCCTCAGAATGTCTCTAGAAGGTTTCAAACCCTAATTTTCCAACTTGGGACCTGCCATTAAAATGACTCTTCAAGTTGATTCCTCCATTTTCCATTTTGAAAGTATCGTTATAGATGAAAAATAATATAATGATCTAATATGGATCATAACTCCCCATTTAAGGAGGATTTTGGTCCCCAAAATATTTATTGAATGAGGTGAGGAAATATTTCCTCTAACTTCTTTATGGAGTACCACTTTACTTTGCTTGGAAGTTGTCCTTTCAACCCAATATTCCAAAGGTCATGTTTCCCATGTCTTGTAGTTCTGGACTGCTTCTACAAAACTGTGTCCTTTTCCAACTCTACTTGAGCATCTGGTGCTAAGTCCTCTATGGAAGGTAGGACCTGCTCCTCCTCCTTATCCAACATTGAAGGCTCGTAGATTTTGAGATTATCCAAATTCACTATTGAGTAAATGTGCATGTATGGGGGTAGACTGAATTTGTAGACATTATCTCCCACCTTCTCCAATATCTTGAAAGGTCCATACCACAGATCCTTGATCTTCTTACCGGGACCTTATAGTATTTCCTTGCTCAACTTTAACCAAACTCTATGTCCCACTTTGAATGACTTCTCGATTTTATGTCAATCATGTCTGTACTTGTGTTTTTCTTGTGACTTCTTTAGTGTCTCCTGTACTTGCAAATGGATTTTCTAATCTTCTCAACAATTTTTTTTTCTCTTAATGCATCTCCTGTGGGGTCCTTCCTCACTCCTCCTTGCTATCCATATACAATATCCAAGGGTGAAGGTGGAAAACACCCAAAACAAGTTTCAAAGGTGACTTATCAGTAGAAGTGTGGACTACTCTATTATAAGACTGTTGTATGTAGATCATATTTTCATCCCAGGTCTTTGGATGCTTTTATTATAGCCCCTCAAAATCTGCACCAAAGTCTTGTTGACTAGTTTTGTCTTCCCACCTATTTGTGGATGGAATGTTGTATATCTCTTCAACTTAGTTTCTATCTTCTCCCACAATGTAGTCCAAAATGTACTAAGAAGTTTGCTATACATGTCTGAGATGATGCTCCTTGATATCCCAAAGTGCAACCAAACTTGTTCAAAGAACATGTTTGTTGTTTCTTGTCCTTTGATGTATTTTTACAAGGAATGAGAATGCACATCTTGATGAACCTGTAAACTACCGCAAACAAATAGTCATATCCCTTCTTGGTTGTTAGTAAACCTCCCACAAAATCCATGGAAATGCTTTCCCAAGGTCTAGTGGGTACATGTAAGGGATGATATAGACCTTGCTTCATGTTATTGGGTTTGCTATTACAACAAAGTATATGTAATATCCCCAAGGATGAGCCCCAGTTGTATTTATGAATTGTAAACATGTTTTGTAGGCTAGTGAGTCGAGCAATTATAAGATGGTAAGATTATGTGTTATTAGGGCGGAGAGCCTAGGTGTTAAAGGCTAGGAGCCTGTTTTGTACATGTAACTATTCATATCATTAATATAAAAACATCGTTGCGTGTAGACCAAACACAATAAAAGAGAATGGGAGACTAAGCTCCACTAGGATGGGTAAGGGAGAGGGGGTTGAGAGGTTGGAAATAGGGGCTAAGATTAAGGGCTTAAGTCCAAGAGAATAATAATTTATTATTATTCCAAAAGTTGATTAGAAGGATATGTTTATATCCTAGATTACTTTGGGAAGATGGGGGACTTCCAAATGGAAAGGAACGTGCTTCATGACCGACATGTGTCGGCTCATGCACATGCAATTTAAGCTAGAAATTTAGCTCGTTGGGGGGGTTCGCTTTCCATTCCTCCATCCTTCGCCTAACTCGCTTGGTCTCCATTGTTGACCTCTGCATCTTCACGCACCTCTGAAACCAGTAACTGGGGAAGCCGACTTGAGTTTTCCTGTGAAGCACAACATATCTGTACTTTCCAAAACCGTGTTGTGCCTTACCGAATTATGGTTTCTTCCATTCCCTAAGCTATATTGAACCTTTGTTGTTGTCCTCACCTTGCTGGAACTGATTTGAAGTTGGCTAAAGAAGCGGGTTGTCAGGCTCGTGGTCGAAGAGGCAGGTTTTCATGCATGTGAGCAACTCTCTCTAGGTGAGAGAGTTTGATGGGAAATGATTTTCTCCTAGAGAGAGTCCAGCACCAGCTATAGAGCTCTGAGAATTCCCGATCCAGCCTGTTGACGAGACCCTGCAAGGGGAAGTGGAGCAGCCAATGGACTGTGGAACAATGAAGGTGCATATTCTCGGGATGGAACAGGCATGTGGGGAATGAGATTTCTTGAGTAGTGGGTGTAAAAAGGCTCTTGGAGAGAATCCTTCTAGTTGTACTATGCAATCTCCTGTAACCTCAGCCTAGTCTAGGATTCCCTTTCCCTGGGTGGATCTTAGTCCCAACTCGGGGGTGACCCATTGCTGAGCGTGATGAGCATTGTGGTCTAAGGTTGGGAGGTTCGTGGAAGGTCTGCACTCAGTTGGTGGAACTCAATTAAAAGACAAGTATTCATTCCCTATTCATTCACATATTATGTATTTATATATGTTGTTACATATATGGTTTTGTCTGATTTACTACATGTATGCTTTTACTATTATTTCTGCATCAGACTGTGCATTAGCAGAATATGTTGTTTGTCTATGGTTTTATTTATAGGCAAATGATAATTGTTATTTCTACGAAGCGGGTTGTCAGGCCCATGGTCGAAGAGGCAGTTTGTCGGGCATGTGAGCAACTCTCTCTAGGTGAGAGAGTTTGATGGGAAGTGATTTTCTCCTAGAGAGAGTCCACCACCAACTATAGAGCTCTGAGAATTCCTGATTCAGCATGTTGCTGAGACCCTGCAAGGGGAAGTGGAGAAGCCAATGGACTGTGGAATAGTGAAGGTGCATATTCCTGGGGTGGAACAGGCATGTGGGGAATGATAGCCCATGAGTAGTGGGCGTAAGAAGGCTCTTGGAGAGAATCCTTCCAATTGTACTGTGCAGTATCCTGTAACCTCGACCTAGTCTAGGATTCCCTTGCCTTGGGTGGAGCTTAGTCACAGCTCAGGGGTGACCCACTGCTGAGCATCATGAGCAGTGTGGTCTAAGGCTGGGAGGGTGTGGAAGGTCTGCACGTAGTTGGTGGAACTCAATTAAAATATACGTATTCATTCCCTGTTCATTCACATGTTATGTATTTATATATGTTGTTACATCTATGGTTTTGTCTGATTTACTGCATGTATTCTTTTACTGTTATTTCTGCATCAGACTGTGCATTAGCAGAATATGTTGTTTGTCTATGGTTTTATTTATAGGCAAATGATAATTGTTATTTCTATGAGATAGCATGGCTCGCCCTGGGTGGCCGGGGATGTTAAAACAAATTGGTATTAGAGTTAAGAGAGACGTCCTATAGTGACGTTGTCCGACCTATTGGTGGCTGGGGATGTTACAAATTGGTATCATAGCTAAGAGAGACATCCTATAGTGACATTGTCCGGCATGTTGGTGGCTGGGGACATTACAAATTGGTATCAGAGCTAAGGTTCAAGCACTAAGCCTGGATGGGCCAAATAAGTGGTCATTGGAACGAAGGTTTCAGGTGGAAATTATATCAAGAGGAACAAATTTCAAACCTCGGAACATTCTCGAGTGCCAAGAGGTTACCTTGGCCATGTTACGAATCTCAGGAGGTGTAGAAGTATTATAAAACCATGACTGAAGTGGTATTGGGCCGTAGAGTAATGTGGGTCGTAGGAACTGTTCAGGAGAAGGAGGACAAATTCACAACCATTAGCTCTGGAGAAAAGTGCAGGAGGGTTAACCTGCAAGTCCTTTAGAATTCAAGACTTCGGTGAAGTTATGTGTTATAGAGTGGAAGAGGCCAAACACCCGAAGCCTCGAAGTCCCAGAAGTGGAACTACACCGTAGATCTGGGGAGAAGATATCAACCATTTGATTGGGCCGAAGTGGATCAGAACCGTTGGATCAAGCCAGGGGTGGAAGTTATGATGTTGTATGAAGGGAAAAAAATCATGAAGCTCTGAATTCCAGAGTTAATCCAGACCATCCGTCAAGAGGGATGTGTGTCAGTTGATTGGTTATTCGATATTTCGACGTTCGGGAGAATAAGTGTGTGCTGAGGAGAGAACTCCTGAAGCCTGAAGTTCCGAAGCCCCGAAGAGCCGAAGTAGTGAGTCATAATGACATCACCTGGAGGTGACATGGACCTCTCTTATACCTGCCACGTGCCCCCACCTGGAATGTTGACAGTTGTACTGTGTCGGCCTTGAGGTTGCATAACATAGTTAAATTTCGGTGGGTCCACATTGGCGTTGATCACGATACATTAAGATCGACAACTAAGATGCATTGCGGGGACCCAAATTACACGGGAGTTAAATTTCCAGGGCGGTCCTGCAATCCAAAGCACGGTTTTACCAGGGGGTTATGTGTCAGTGTCAAAAGAATTGTGGGACAAAAGGTGGGTTACTCCAAACCGTGGATGCATGCCCATGCAATTTGAAAGGCATTAAGTGATGTGACTATTCGGTATCTTAGTTCAAGTACAAAAACCATGGGTCCCAGTGGACACATGGCACCAATTGTGAAGTCTAGAAACTTGACACTCCAGAAGAATGGTTCATAAGGGAACGAAAGGAAGAACTTTCAAAATTTTCGTAATGTCGAGGTGACGAGACGTAATGACGTCACCAAAGGTGACATGGAAGTGTTTGGAGATTAACGGTTCGGGGTGTTGGGGGTGTGTGGATGTGAAATCCTCCGAAGTCCCGAAGCTTTGAAGCTCCGAAGTCCCAAAGCTTGGATGCCTGAGTTTCCATAGTGAGTGCCAGTCATTGGATGCTGGGTAGTCGTGGATTGTTGATCCACCCTACTTCGCGAGTTCGTTAATCTGGAACTCTGAGAGATTTGTTGTGATGTGCATTGAAAACTTCAGAAGCCAGAGGCCCGAAGTCCTGAATAATTGCCTATCGACCTAGTGCTTGGCCACATCCCATGGTTGCATGGGTTGGGGACTAAGAGAAAGGGGCCAGTGCCCAAAAATTATTGCAGAACATAGCAAAGCTTAGAAAGAAAAGAACTGCGGGGATTCTTGATTGAACGATAACTGCAGAATGAAATATGAAAGTTTTCTTTGAATCAGATTGGTTGATGAATACTATGGAATTTGTTAAGGACTGATGGCCTGAAAATTTTTGGTTGACTACACATTGTGTTTGCAGAGTTAATGATTGCCAGAACCAAACCAAATTGTTCCACAGTGCACCGAAATGGAGGAGGCAAAAATGATTTTAGTTAAGAGAATGAAGCTAAAGGAATGGATGTCCATTTGGGAGTTGAAGGATCAAACTCCAATGGGCACGAGGAAGAGATAGATAATGAGGGAAACATGATGAAAATCATTGAAAGACTGCAGAAAGATGTCCAAACTCACTGAGAAGATAACATAAAGCTCATGAAATCCAAGGAACAACAGGGAGAATTAAACATAAAGTTGATACAGATCTTGGAAATAATAGAAAGGAAATTGGATAAGAAGAGTGACTCCAGTAAATCAAGAAGTCATGGGTCTCTTGATGAAAAGAGGAAATCAAGGAGTATTGGAAGACACCATCATCACTCCCAAGGACACTCTAAGAGGAGGGCACATAGTAGTTCAAACCCATCTCCTACCAGAAAGCATAGGAGATTTGGAGTGGATGAACTGAAGGGAGAAATGAACAAGATTAATCCTCCTACATTTGATGGAGAGCACCAAAAGGAGGAAGATGTTGAGACATGGCTTCTTGGCATGAGGAAATATTTCCAACTGCAGAATTATTCCTCTCATGCAAAAGGAAGAATTGCAATGTATCAACTGAAAGGAAATGCATCCATGTGGTGGGATCAACTTGTGCAGGTGTATCACATTAAAGAGAAAAATGTTACTTGGAAGGAATTCAAGATGCATTTCAAAAATAAATACTTAACTAAGAGATACTATGACAGAAAGATGAAAGAGTTATTTGAACTCAAGCTAGGTAGCATGACCATTGATGAATATGAGCGAAGGTTTTTGGAATTGTTGAAGTATGTCCCTTTCATCAAAGATGAGACTGTCAAAATTCAAAGGTATCTGAGTGGAATGCCACCTTCCATCAGTGACAAGATCCAGTATGATGATCCTAAAACTATGGAAGAAACTATAAGGAGAGAAAAATGCTTATATGAGCAGCAAAGAGAAAAGCCCACTTTCCGGAAGGCTTGGGATGACAAGAAGAAGTTCAAGAAAGAGCATAGGTAGAAGGGAAACAAACCTCCCTCTTTTATAAACAGTCCTCAAGGAAAACCATCTTTTAGAGAGCACATAATGGCTGAGGTAGGGGGAGAAAGGCCAAGGAATACGCCCATTCAATGTTGGGGTTGTCAGGGAGACCACAAGTATAGAGATTGTCCCCACAAAAATAGAAAAATGAGAGTTGTCCACAATGCTCAGCAAGCATAAACAATGGAGGACATGGGCAATAGAATACCAAGGATCTATGCAGCCCTGGACAACAAGCACGCTGAGTTTCAATCACACATGATTGAAGTTGAAGGTATGATCAATAACCATGCCTTTACCATTTTAATTGATTCAAGGGCTAGTCATAGTTATATAGATCCCAAGTTGGTGGAAAGTTTTCATTTGCCAAGAAACAAGCATGGAAAATATTGGTTAGTGCAACTGGCTACAAGAGCCAAAAGAAAAGTTATTGAAATGGTTAAGTCATGTCTCATGGACATGAATGGACTAAGCACAAGGGAAAATTTGAACATCTTACCTTTAGGTTCCTATGACTGTCTAATTGGGATGGATTGGTTGGACCATCACCATGCCATCTTAGACTATCGTAACAAGGCATTCCCTTGCCTGGATGAGGAAGGAAACCCAAGGAAAGTGCAGGGAATTCCAAGGGCAGTAACTATCAGAGAAATCTCAACAATGCAGCTGAAGAAGTGTTACAGGAAGGGCTGCTAAATATTTGCAGCTCATATGGAAGAAGCACCTAAGGATAAGGTGTCAATTATTTAAGACCATGCAGTATTAAAATATTTTGAATATGTATTCCAGGAGGTACCCAGAATACCCCCGAAGAGAGATATTGATTTCTCTATAAACTTGATGCCTGGAGCAAATCCAGTGTCAAAAACTCCTTACAGAATGAGTACACCAGAGCTGAAAGAACTGCAATTGTAGCTTGAATAACTTTTGAAGAAGGGGTATATATGCCCAAGTGTGTCACCTTGGGGTGCCCCGATATTGTTCGTGAAAAAGAAATATGGAACATTGAGATTGTGCATCGATTTCAGACAGTTGAATAAAGTTACTATAAAGAACAAGTATCCTTTGCCAAGGATCGATGATCTCTTTGATCAGTTGAAGGATGCCAAGATATATTCAAAAATAGATCTCAGTTCAGGGTACCATCAGGTAAGGATAAAGGATGAAGACATCAACAAGACCGCCTTCAGAACAAGGTATGGTCATTATGAATTCACAGTGGTGCCATTTGGGTTATCCAATGCATCAATTGTTTTCATGTGCCTAATGAATGGTGTATTCAAAAAATATATAGACAAGTTTGTCATAGTCTTTTTGGATGACATCCTGGTGTATTCCAAGTCGGAGGAAGAGCATGAACATCATCTAAGGATGGTGTTGCAAGTGCTAAGAGAGCACCAACTGTATGCCAAATTGAGCAAGTGCTCATTCTATCAAAAGCAGATCCATTATTTGGGACATATCATTTCAAAGGATGGGATAATCACGGATCCTGAGAAGATAGGATCCATTATAGAATGGTCAATGCCAAAGAATGTGACAGAAGTCAGATCCTTTATGGGTCTATCTGGACATTACATAAGTTTCATTGCAGGGTTATCAAGGATAGCTCACCCCATCACTTCCTTGCAAAGGAAGGAGAAGAAATTTCAATGGACAAAAGAATGTGAGAGAAGCTTCCAACAATTGAAGAAACTGTTAACCAGTGCTCCAATCTCGAGGATTGCAGATCCAAATGAAGATTTTGTAGTGTGTACAGATGCATGCAAAGAAGGATTGGGTGGAATCCTCAGTCAGAATGGGTTTGTGGTATGTTATGAATCCAGAAAGTTGAAGGATCGTGAAAAGAACTATGCAACTCATGATTTGGAGTTTGCAGCCATAGTGCACGCCCTGAAGAAATGGACACATTACCTCATGCGAAAGAGGTTTGAACTGAGGACAGACCATAACGGTCTGAAGTATTTGTTTGATCAACCAACCTTGAATGCTATGTGAAGTAGATGGTTGGAATTACTTTGTGAGTATGACTTTGATATCAAGCATATCAAAGGAAAGGAGAATAAAGTGGTTGATGCACTCAGTAGAAGAGTGCATGAACTACATGCTACAACCATTATCATGTATCAAACGAATATTAAAGGCATAATTTTGGAAGCTGCAAATGTAGATTTGCAGTACATGGAATTGGTTGCAAAGATACAACAAGGTAATATGCTACAGAAAGTGGAAGATTATAAATTGGAAGCTGATGGAACACTCTTGTACAAAAACAAAATTTATGTACCTAATTCCAAGGAGTTGAGAATTATGATCTTGAAAGAAATGCATAAGGTGCCTTATGCTAGGCACCCTGGATATCAGAAAATAGTGGCAGCAGTCAAGATCCATTACTTTTGGCCAAGTATGAAGAAGGAAATTGCATAATACATCGCCAGATGTATGGAATGTCAGAAGGTCAAAGTTGAACATAGGCACCCAACAGGGTTACTACAACCATTACCCATTCCTAAGTGGAAGTGGGAATTAGTGACAATGGATTTCATCACAGGATTACCCAGAACAAATAAACAACATGATTCCATCATGGTGGTGGTGGATAAGCTTATGAAAGCTGCCCATTTTATTCCATTGAAAACTACTCACAAGACAACTAATGTTGCAAATATCTATATGAGGAAAGTAGCACGATTTCATGGCATACCCAAAACAATTGTGTCTGACAGAAACCCAAAATTTACCTCAAAGTTATGGAAAGGGTTATTCAAAGGGTTCAGAATGAATCTGAACTTCAACACAACCTATCATCTAGAGTCAGATGGGAAGACATAGAGGGTGAACCAAGTGATAGAAGATATGCTAAGGATGTATGTGATGGATAAACCATCTAAATGGGAAGACTACCTACACTTGGTAGAATTTTCCTACAACAATGGGTATCAAGGATCACTGAAGATGAGTCTGTTTGAAGCACTTTATGGTAGAAAGTGCAACACACCAATAAGTTGGGAAAACCCAACTGATAAAGCAATAATTGGGCCATAGTTTCTCAAGGAAATGGAAGAGCAAATGCTAAAGATTAAGGATAATTTGAAGGTTTCCCAAGACAGGCAGAAAATTTATGTTGATAAGAACAGAACTCATAGGGAGTTTAAAGTGGGTGATCATTTTTTCTTGAAAGTGAAAGCCAACACAAGTTCCCTAAAGCTGGGAAATTGTTCCAAGTTGGTAGCCAGATATTGTGGGCCATTTGAAATCCTAGAAAGGGTTGGGCCAGTTGCATATATGCGTGCATTGCCTACATCCATGACTGTACATAATGTATTTCATGTTCATTGCTTAAGAAATATATACATGATCCTAATCATGTGATTGATTGGAATGTGATTCAAGTGGAGCAAGAAGGCATCGTGCAAGTGCATCCGGTGCACATATTGGACCGGAAGAGAAAACATCTTCAGAATCGATCCATAGGGCTTGTAAAGGTCCAGTGGACCTGGTACGGTCTTGAGGACGTGACATGGGAGCATGATGATGCTATGCGGGTAGAATACCCACATCATTTTGAAGATTTTGAAAATCTTGCTGATATTCTGTAAATAAATTGCATTGAGGACAGTGCAAAAATAAGGGGAGGGGATTGTAATATCCCCAAGGATGAGACCTAATTGTATTTATGAATTGTAAACATGTTTTGTAGGCTAGTGAGCCGAGCAATTATAATATGGTAAGCTTATGTGTTATTAGGCCGGAGAGCCTAGGTGTTAAAGGCCAGGAGCTTGTTTTGTACATGTAACTATTCATATCATTAATATAAAAACATTGATGCATGTAGATCGACCACGATAAAAGAGAATGGGGGGCTAAGCTCCACTAGGTTGGGTAAGGGAGAGGGGGTTGAGAGGTTGGAAAGAGGGGCTAAGCTTAAGGGCTTAATTCCAAGAGAATAATAATTTATTACTATTCCAAAAGTTGATTATGTTTATATCCTAGATTCCTTTGGGAAGATGGGGGACTTCCAAATGGAAAGGAACGTGCTTCATGGGCGACATGTGTCAGCTCAGGCACATGTAATTTAAGATGGAAAGTCAGCTCATTGGGGGGGTTCTCTTTCCATTCTTCCATCCTTCGCCTAACTCGCTTTCTCTCCATCATCGACCTCTGCATCTTCACACACCTCTGAAACCAGTAACTAGGGAAGCCGACTTGAGTTTTCCTGTGAAGCACAACATATATGTACTTGCCAAAACCATGTTGTGCCTTACTGAATTGTGGTTTCTTCCATTCCCTGAGATATATTGAACCTTTGTTGTTGTCCTCACCTTGCTGGAACTGATTTGAAGTTGGTCGAAGAAGCGGGTTGTCAGGCCCGTGGTCGAAGAGGCAGGTTGTCAGGCATGTGAGAAACTCTCTCCAGGTGAGAGAGTTTGATGGGAAGTTATTTTCTCCTAGAGAGAGTCCAGCACCAGCTACAGAGCTATGAGAATTTCTGATCCGACCTGTTGACAAGACCCTGTAAGGGGAAGTGGAGCAACCAATGGACTGTGGAACAATGAAGGTGCATATTCCCGAGGTGGAACATGCATGTGGGGAATGAGATTTCGTGAGTAGTGGGTGTAAGAAGGATCTTGGAGAGAATCCTTCTAGTTGTACTGTGCAATCTTCTGTAACCTCGGCCTAGTCTAGGATTCCCTTACCCTGGGTGGATCTTAGTCCCAACTCAGGGGTGACCCACTGCTGAGCGTGATGAGCATTGTGGTGTAAGGCTGGGAGGTTCGTGGAAGGTCTGCACGCAGTTGGTGGAACTCAATTAAAAGATAAGTATTCATTCCTTGTTCATTCACATGATATGTATTGATATATGTTGTTACATCTATGGTTTTTTCTGATTTACTGCATGTATGCTTTTACTATTATTTCCGCATCAAATTGTGCATTAACAGAATATGTTGTTTGTCTATGTTTTTATTTATAGGAAGATGATAATTGTTATTTCTACGAGATAGCATGGCCCGACCTGGGTGGCCGAGGATGTTAAAACAAATTGGTATCAAAGTTAAGAGATATGTCTTGTAGTGGCGTTGCCCGACCTGTTGGTGAATGGGGACATTACAAATTGGTATCAGAGCTAAGAGAGACGTCTTGTAGTGACTTTTCTCGACCTGTTGGTGGTTGGGTACGTTGCATTATACATCCTCTAATATAATGTGCTACATCTTCTTGCACTATGGGCTAGTACATATACCTCTGTAAGTCAGAAAATGTCTTCCCAACACCAAAATGTCTTGCAACATTGGAGGTGTGAACCTCTCTAATAAGCTACAATGTTTCCCCTTTAGGGACACAGATCTTGTTAAGCTTGTAGAGTAACCCATTCTGGAAATGATAGTCAACCTTGTTGTAACCTTCTTCTATATGGATTTGGACCTATAACTATTGAAACACGTCCTTGAAGTCCTCATATTCTATGTATGCCTCTCTGTATGCATCATGGACAAAAGGTTCCATGTGCATCATAGTTCCTAAAGTTGTAATCTTAATCTTGGATGTGGGTGGCCTTAAAAACATGTTTGCCAACCTCTTTGTGTTTCCCTCATTATACTTTATGACTGGATGAAATTGCTTAAAAAATGTATCCACTTGTAATGTCTAGTTTGTTGTAGCTTACTCCAGGCCTACAAATACTATAGCAGTTGGTGATGTGTGCAGATGATGGTCTCCCTTCCCATGAGATAGTGCTTCCACTTCTTGACAACTTGAACCAGAGTATAGAGTTCCTTGTCATAGGTAGGGTAGTTGATAACTTCCCCATGAAATATGTCAGAATGATAGCATAAAAGCCTTCCTCCTTGCACCAAAATTTCTCCCATGGCATACCCACTTGCATCTATCTCCACTTCAAAAGGATTTTGCAAGTTTGGTAATGCGAGAACTGGTACTTGACTGGTATTTATTTTTAGCTTATTGAAATCCTTATGTTGATTCTTCACCCACTGGAAACTCTTACCACCCGCTATTATGGTGTAGAATGGTGAAACTATCACTGAAAATGAAGCTATGAATTTTCAAAAGTAATGTGTTTCCCAAACAAAACTCCTAACTTCAGTGAAACTTTTAGGAACTGGTCATTTCACGATGGCCTCCATATTTTCAGGATCTATCTTGAGCTCCCCTCCACCAATATCATACCCAAAATACACCAAAGACTATTGATAAGACTCACATTTCTTGAGGTTAGCCAACATTTGGTGCTTCTTCGGAGTCTCTAACACTTACATGAAATGTGAAATGTGCTCCTCCTAGGTAGTACTATAAACTTGTGTATCATCCAAATAGAATATAACAAATGAATCTAGATATGCGTGTAATACATCATTTATTAGTCTCATAAATGTAGTTGGTGCAATACATAAACAAAATTGCAGGACCAACCATTCATACAAACCTTGCCTTTCCTTGAAGGTAGTCTTCCAGGTGTCTTCTTCCTTGATGCGTACCTGGTGGTATCCCGATTTGAGATCCAACTTGGTGAAATATTTTGTGTGCTAAAACTGATCTAATAGAGCATCGCTCCTGGGTAGAGAGAGTCGAGTTTTTACTATAATATTTTTCAATGGTCTGTAGTCGATACACATTTTCCAAGTCCCAACCTTCTTTGGTAAAATTATGATAGGTGACCCACAAGGTGAGGTGCTTGGTTGAATCACACCTTGCTCCAATAGTTGTTGCAACAACTTCTTCACATCATTTTCTTCGAGAACATATTGTCTATACAACTTAATATTCGACAATGGGGAGTCTGGAAATAACTTTATTTCGTGCTCCACTTCCCTATTGGGTGGTATCCTTTTAGGATACTAGAACAATCCTCTGTATGCATGTTGGCCCTTGACCAATTTTTGAGGATCCTTGGTCAGGTTTGACCTATTTTTGGGACTTCAACAGGCTGTCGAAGGCAGAGCGCAAGACGAAGCAGAGATCACGGGATCTAGGCCCCTTTTTGGGATTTGGGATTACGTAATGGGTATGGGGATGTCAGCCCATGGTTTTACCCATGCTTAGGCCTATTTTTTAAAGTATAAATAGAAAGCTGAGAGATGTAGGAAGGATTTCGATCTATGTGATCGAAAGTGCTAAGTGTTGAGTGGATATTTATTTTGTGCATACTGTATGAGGCTTGCAGAGCTCAGTGCAAGCGAGTGTAAGAGATTGAGAAGAGGCTTAGTGATGTAACCTAGCCCGGGGAAGGAGGATCTAGCGAGGTGCACAAATCTCCTATCCTTTGCAGAGTAGGGTTTTTGTGGCTCTGTGCATGTAACTGATTGAAGAAGCTAATAAAGAAGACGAAGAGTTGGTGGACGTAGCCCCAGGGTGGGGGTGAACCATGTACATGCTATGTTGCTCTGCTTTGTGCGATGTATTGATGTGTTTATATGTTAACTTTCTTAGTGCTTCGATATAGATGAATGGTAGATAGATATGTTAATGCTATGTGCTTAATAGTATGGATGAATACTAGATATAGCCTATGTGGATGTGCTTAGTGCTTGAATATAGTAGATCTAGTTAAATACTGCAATGCTTTGTAATTAGGGTTTAACTGCGCTGTAAACTAAGACTGGATATTGATGAACTATAACTGCTAAGTTCCATGTTAAGGTGTTACAGTCATAGATCTGTGTCCCTGCTAAGGTTGCAGACACTGGAGTCCTACAACCACCCCTACCTCTACCTCGGGTGAGACTTCATCTGCTTTGCAGGTGTTGCCAAAAGGGATGGTAGTTAGGGTTTTGTTGGTGTGTTGTTATAGTGTTGAACCCTGGGTCTGCCCCTGTGCCAACAAATGGTTCTGTTGTCGGGACTAAAACTACGATTGCTGGGAACTGAGGAAGTAGAAGCTCTGTGCGAAGATCCGACCTGAAATTGTGAAATCTCTGTGCATAGATCTGTTGCCCTAGTGCACAACATTCCACTTGACCTATGAAGCTCTGTGCCAAGAAGAAGGGTCAGATCTGAAGAAAAGAGGTAAGATATGAAAGCTTTGTGCTCTGAGAAAGGTAAAAGTGAGAATTTTTTCTTAAAGAGGTAAAGATTTGCAAGCTCTGTGCTCTGATAAAGGTAAGAATAGTGAAAATTTTTAGATCTGGAAGATTTCTGCTCTGCTAAAAGTAAGATTAGTGGAAATTTTTGTTTCAAAAGTATGGATCTAGGTATATTTGATAAATTTTGTCCTAGCCTAAAAACTAGGGCACAACTAGAAGAAAATAGGTTTGATATGAGTAGATTTGATAGAAATAATGAAAGATATGTTATACCTATGCATAGAAAGAATGTTTGGACTAACAAATGGATGCAGGATCCTAGAAATAATTTTTTGCAGGTTAGCTACTATGATCCTAGTGCACAGTACATGAAAGGTTGGGGATCATTTAAAAGAAAACAAGGATTAACCCTTTGTTACAGTTGCAGAAGACCGAGACATATGGATAAGGAATGCCCTGGTAGAAGATCTAGTTGTCTTTGCTATAGAGATATGGACCATGAAGTATTGGATTGCCCTAGAATGATTGCTAAGGTTGAAAGAATGAATATGAACCAAGAAAACCCTAAGGCAAATCCAGAAACTGAGATTATGGCAGAACCCCATAAAGAATAAGAGAAAGTATTGCTACATATGAAAGAAACCCTGAATGACCACCAACATATCAAATTATCAAAGATCTTCAAAGAAAAAGACTGCATTGAAGCAAGAATAGGAGACTTCGACATTGACTATGTTCTGGATGAGGAAACACAGGTGAATATCATGACATAAAGAACTTGGGAACTTTTAGGGGAGCCTGCTATGATTCCTTCATTGGGAGGAATATGATTATTCAGAGGAAAACTGATAACCCTATGTGGAAGACTTACCTAGATATCTATGAGTGCTCATGGAACTTCGATAGAGGAATATTTTGAGGTTGTTAAATTTACTGAGAACAACGCTCCATTTACTATGTTACTAGGAAAACCTTGGATCGAGAAGGACCAAACTAGAAGGAAAGAAGAAGAAGTCTTAAAGCAGAAAAAACAAGAGTTGAAAGATTTCATGACTAGGAGGATCACACAGCTGATTGAAGAACATGAGAACAAATCGAAGCTACTTAGGACCAGAGACTTGGATGTCGAAGTTGCAAGAACACAAGAATATTTGTAGAAGACTAAAGTACTTGTCCCAGATAGAGAATAAGTATTACCCTTGAATCTTAGGAAAGAATCTCAACAACGTGAAGTTACTATGCCAAAAGAAGACAATAATCAGAATGGAAAGAGGAATAACGAGATGAAGCTCACCGGAAAGAAGGCTTGAAAGCTCAGCAAGAATAGAGAAAATATCGAAAAGTTACAGAAGGGTCTAGAGGGAACTTCGCAGAAGGAAAATTTGCAAAATTGGGACTTCGTCGGAATATCATAACAACGTCACATGGCACTTCGCCATAGTGAATCAATATAGCCGTTGGGAACAGTATAACCGTTAGACCAACACCCCGAATGGGTAGAAAGGCATTTATGGTCAGAAAGACCACCACTAGACCGTTGGGACCGCGCTATAACGGACATAACTAAATTAATGAAGGTTTCTTGTTCGTTGGAAAGATCCGTTACATTGTTGTCTACTTATTCCGTCCACTGTTGCATCGAGAACACTTTTGCGAATTGTATCCAAGAGAACTCATTGCTACCAGACTGTGATTAGTAAGATCGACACCAGTTCTATTGTTTTTCTCACTCATTCATCCATCCTATCTAAGCGTGTATGTCAGACGAGCTCAGCGCCGCAGAGAAATCGTCGAAGAAGTTCTCATCGATCTCATGGCCAAGAGAGTAATGTCTGCAAGTATTCAAGTGTCCTCGATGAGAGGAGTGAAAGTCTCTTCGTCGACCACTCGCGGATCTAGACCATCCCGAGTCATAAAAAAAAGAGAACCAAGCACAAATATGACCTAGCAAATGCGAATTTGATCTCAACCATATTGCTTGATTACATCCCGCCTCTGGTTGGCACGGTGAGTCGAGATAGTCTGCCAAGAGATTTTGAGTACACCATGGTTACTATGTACCTCCCGAAGGGGATACGTGCAGTAAGAGCACAACAGGACAAGATCACAGCGTTGAGGTTCAACGACTTCAACCTCGGAGATCGCAAGAACCATAGCATGCTCATCCCGTACAAATACTTGACCAAGACGAAGGGGAAGAATTCAAAGATAATGCCCCAGTTGTGGAAGATGAACCTCGCACAGTCCACCCTGCTGAATGTAATGAAAATTCCACACTTCAGAAGGCGCCAGGAAGTTAACGTTTGTGTCAAGCTACTACTTTCATGTTGCCATGGTGGCTACTTATGGCTCAACCATCATATCATAGTCGATCCAATGCTGATCCATAGGATCATAGGATTGGGTATGCAAGGACCTGATCTGCAAGACTTCCATCCAGGAAAAGCCATAGATCTCGCGTTAGCACATAATATCAAGGATATAAACGAAGATGTTGAGAAGGGGACACGAGGATACAAGGTAGCTTCCATCCAGAATGGTGCAGTGTGCCCAACGTACCAATTAATTGTAGGAAATATAGTAAGGAAGAATCGAACCACGCAGGTCATAGGCTTTGTCGTTGACCTCACAGGGAAGTGCGTGGAAGGTCTACAAATGAACTGGACGAAGTACCTAGTTAATCATCTTGAACTGGACTACCGCAAAGCACAGGATTAGGGCTATGCATTCCATTTTAGGTGGCTCTTGTTCCTCATTGTGTTTATTGCTTGGGAAATGTCGGAAGGTGAGACCTTCCTATATATTGAGCCATTCGATCCACTTGCTGCGAAGTTCACCAGGCTATGGTACTAGAGTGATATTAGCAATCAATGGCACTCGAACGTTGGTTTTCACACATATTACCTCCAGCTGAAGAGAGCCATCGAAGATGAACCTCACATGACTCCAAACACCCTACAAAGGTTCCAACCCCTAATGAAGTTCTGTGCAGATCAACACTTCATCTACATTACAGTGTGAGAAGACGAGCATAAGGAGGAGCTTCATTTGTACTACAAGTTTATGGAAGAGGACCTTGGGGAGATCACTAAGGATTGGTCGACATAACTCCTTATCCCCGCTGACCCTACAGAGATGTTTGACCATGATATCCTAGAGACCAGGCACAAAGAACATGATACACACGGACCCAGTAGAAGGAAGAAGACCGAAGAGGTCTAAGACTTGAGCAACACCTCAGGAAAGACTGCTTCAGTATCACCTGAACGAGGGGGTGATGATGAAGTAGAAGAGATAAATGGCAAAGAATATGAATAGAAACAAGGCGAAGTAACACTGTCTAGAGATGAGACCGATCCCCTGAAGAAGAGGAAGGTTTCTTCCCAGAAGAAATCTAGAGCCACCATGACCAAGATGCAGACCGTACTCACTACCGATGAATTTCACTTCATCATAGCAGCCCTAAATGATGCCTCATAGGAAATCATGAAGAAACAAGAAGCCAAGAAAGAGGAAATGTACGAAAGAATTGAGGTCGAACTTCGAAGGGTATAGTAGGCCCTTCAATCCAATCGCGCAGTGTCCACTGCACCCCTGCCATCAGGAGAACCATAGTTGGGAGATGAGCTAGCCCAACTCTGCTAACTAGCCGATGCAACCGAAGCTCACCTTTGTCAAGCATAAGAAGAAACGGAACAAGCCACCCAGGCCTTGAAGCAAGTACAATGAGTACTTGTATAACAACGTCGACTTGGAGAGTAGGAGAAGGTTTCTCTCCAGATGAAGTTTGAAAAGGAGAAAACACAGATTCAACAAGAAAAGGAACAATTGCTCGTAGAGAAACTCGAAGTGAAAGAAGCAGTCAATAGAGCACTTCGCTCTATGACAAGCTTAGAGCCACGGGAAGAAGACCGAGTCACACGTCAAGTAGAGGAGCTCGCAGAATCTATCCAGCAGCTACATCAACGAATAACAGACTTGGAGCTCCGCACAGTGCCCGACACTCTGCAGGATGTAAGGGAGAAAAGAGAAGAAACTACTCGAAGCGCAGTTGAAAGAATCAAAGGCCTCACCATGGAATGTAAGAAATTGAGTGATCGCAGTGCCCAGAAGTATGATAGACTCATTGAGAATCCAGAACTGAAGACATTGGATTCACATCTCCAAGAGGTGAAGTATCAAGCAAAATCAATACATGCACAATTGAAGCCCCTGTCAGTTGTTGAAAGGATGAAGCGATCCCAAGAGCAACGTACTGCCCGACAGCAGGTCCACACCATTCAGAGAAAAGTCATGGAAGTGACTCAGAGGCTCCAACCTATACAGGATGAGGCTTACCAACTGTTCACAGAGATCGAAGGTCGAGGATTAGAAAACTGGAGAAAGTTGTCACTACAGCTGAACAATGCCTAGAGGGACCTGTCAACGAAGCAATCATACAAGAGTTCGTTGAACAGGAGGTCGTGGCACAAAAGAATGTCGAAGCATCTTGAGCCAAGCTCGAGGCATTTGAAACTAAGCTACCCATATTAGAGTGACTTAAGACAAGTCATAGGTTAGTGTTGGGGGCCTGTTGGCACTTGACCAATTTTTGAGGATCCTTGGTTAGGTTTGACCTATTTTTGGGACTTCGACAGGCTGTCGAAGGTGGAGCACAAGATGAAGTAGAGATCGTGGGATCTCAGCCCCTTTTAGGGCCCTTTTTGGGATTTGAGATTATGTAATGGGTATGGGGATGTCGACCCATGGGTTTACCCATGCTTAGGCCTATTTTGTAAAGTATAAATAGAAGGCTGAGCGATGTAGGAAGTAGTTCGATCTATGTGATTGAAAGTGCTAAGTGCTGAATGGAGATTGCTTTTGTGCATACTGTATGAGGCTTGTAGAGCTCAGTGCAAGCGAGTGTAAGTAGGGATGATTTTAAGGATGGAAATTAATTTTAAAATGTAGAAACCTTGGCAAATCTTACTAATCTTTCATATGTCAACTATAATGTTTTGGCAATATTTTTGTAAAAATATTCAAATTTTTAAGTATTTTATATAGGTTTTATAAATTTTTGGCAATTTTTAAGGTAAAATAATTTTATCCTATATAATTTGGGTGAATCATTTTTAAAATAGCGAATCTCGTTTTTGGAAAAACCATGGAAAATTAGCCCATGAGCGAAATTTAGCCCCTAAAATCATCCATGAGTGTAAGAGATTGAGAAGAGGCTTAGTGATGTAACCTAGCCCGAGGAAGGAGGATCTAGCGAGGTGCACAGATCTCCCGTCCTCTGCGGAGTAGGGTTTTTGTGGCTCTGTGCATGTAACTGATTGAAGAAGCTAATAAAGAAGACAAAGAGTTGGTGGACGTATCCCCAGGGTGGGGGTGAACCACGTACATGCTGTGTTGCTCTGCTTTGTGTGATGTATTGATGTGTTTATATGTTAACTTTCTTAGTGCTTCGATATAGATGAATGGTAGATAGATATGTTAATGCTATGTTCTTAATAGTATGGATGAATACTAGATCTGGCCTATGTTGATGTGCTTAGTGTTTGAATATAGTAGATCTAGTTAAATACTGCAATGCTCTATAATTAGGGTTTAACTGCGTTGTAAACTAAGATTGGATATTGATTAACTATAACTGCTAAGTTCCCTGTTAAGGTGTTACAGTCATAGATCTGTGTCCCAGCTAAGGTTGCAGACACTTGAGTTCTGCAACCACCCCTGCCTCTACCTCGGGTGAGACTTCATCTGCTTCGCAGGTGTTTTCGAAAGGGCCGGTAGTTAGGGTTTTGTTGGTACGTTGTTATAGCGTTGAACTCTAGGTCTGCCCCTGTGCCAACAAATGGTTCCATTGCCGAGACTGAAACTGTGATTGCTGGGAACTGAGGAAGTGGTAGCTCTATGCAAAGATCCGACCTGAAATTGTGAAATATCCGTGTATAGATCTGTTGCCCTAGTGCGCAACATTCCACTTGACCTATGAAGCTCTGTGCTAAGAAGAAGGGCCAGATATGAAGAAAAGAGGTAAGATATGAAAGCTTTGTGCTCTGAGAAAGGTAAAAGTGAGAATTTTTTCTTAAAGAGGTAAATATTTGCAAGCTCTATGCTCTGATAAAGGTAAGAATAGTGAAAAGTTTTAGATCTGGAAGCTTTGTGCTCTGCTGAAAGTAAGATTAGCGGAAATTTTTGTTTCAAAAGTATGGATCTAGGTATATTTGATAAATTTTGTCGTAGCCTGAAAACTAGGGCACAATTAGAAGAAAAGAGGTTTGATATGAGTAGATCTGATAGAAATAATGAAAGATATGTTATACCTATGCATAGAAAGAATGTTTGGACTAACAAATGGATGCAGGATCCATTTTTTTGGGCCGACATATTTTCGCCAGTTTCCGGCCGACATATTTTCGTCGGGCCGACATATTTCCGGCCGACATATTTTCGGGACCACATGATATTAGGTGGTTTTCGGCACATGGTTTTTTGCCGATGGTTTTCTAGTTCCGGTTAAGGAATTAGGGTTTTGGACTAATCCAGGTCATTGGGTTAGGGTTTTGGATGCCGCTGGCTCCTATATGTATATTGTATTGTAAACAATGTAAAACAAGTGTATCAATATAATATATGCTGGTTTTCCCGGTTTGGGTTTCCAGGTGAAAAATCTCTGTGTAATGTTTGTATTTGCCGTTGTATCTTTTCAGTTCTTTTCTGAATATCGATTTGCAGTAGATATTGTACAAGGTTAGAATTTACAATTTTGAGGTTGTTAAATTTACTAAGAACAACACTCCATTTACTATGTTACTAGGAAAACCTTGGATTGAGAAGGACCAGACTAGAAGGAAAGAAGAAGAAGTCTTAGAGTAGAAAAAGAAGGAGTTGAAAGATTTCATGACTAGGAGGATCGCACAGCTGATTGAAGAACTGGAGAACAGATCGAATCTACTTAGGACCAAAGACTTGGATGTTGAAGTTGCAAGAACATAAGAATATTTGCAGAAGACTAAAGTGCCTATCCCAGATAGAGAATAAGTATTACCCTTGAATCTTAGGAAAGAATCTCAACAACGTGAAGTTACTATGCCAAAAGAAGACAATAATCAGAATGGAAAGAGGAATAACGAGATGAAGCTCACCGAAAAGAAGGCTTGAAAGCTCAACAAGAAGAGAGAAAAGATCGAAAAGTTACAGAAGGGTCCAGAGGGAACTTCACAGAAGGAAAATTTGCAAAACTGGGACTTCACCGGGATATCAAAACAACGTCACATGGCACTTCGCCATAGCAAAGCAATGTAGCAATTGGGAACAGTATAACCGTTAGACCAACACCCCGAACGGGTAGAAAGGAATTTATGGTTAGAAAGATCGCCACTAGACCGTTGGGACTACGCCGTAAAGGACATAACTGAATTAATGAAGATCTCTTGTCCATTGGAAAGATCTGTTACGTTGTTGTCTACTTATTCTGTCGAATATTGCACCGAAAACACTTTTGCTAATTGTATCAGAGAGAACTCATTGCTACCGGACTGTGATTAGTAAGATCGACACTAGTTCTATTGTTTTGCGCACTCATTCATCCATCTGATCTAAGCGTGTATGTTAGACGAGCTCAATGTCGCGGAGAAAATTGTCGAAGAAGTTCTCATCAATCTCATGGCCAAGAGAGTAATGTCTGCAAGTATTCAAGTGTCCTCGACGAGAGGAGTGAAAGCCTCTCCATCGATCGCTCACAGATCTGGACCATCCCAAGTCATCACAAAAAAGAGAACCAAGCACAAAGATGACCTAGCAAATGCGAAGCTGATCCCGAGCATATTTCCTGATTACATCCCGCTTCTGACCGGCGCGGTGAGTCGCGATAGTGTGCCAAGAGATTTTGAGTACACCATGGTTACTGTGTACCTCCCAATGTTGATACTCGCAATAAGAACACACTAGGACAAGATCATAGCGTTGAATTTCAATGACTTCAACCTCGGAGATCGCAAGAACCATAGCATGCTCGCACTGTACAAATACTTGACCAAGACGAAGGAGAAGAATTCAAAGATAATCCCCCAGCCATGGACGATGAACCTCGCACAATCCACCCTGCTGAATGTAATGAAAATTCCACAGTTCGGAAGGCACTAGGAAGTTAACGCCTATGTCAAGCTACTACTTTCATGTTACCATGGCGGCTACTTATGGCTCGACCATCGTATCATCGTCGATCTGATGCTGATCCATAGGATCACATGATTGAGTATGCAAGGACCTGATCCGCAGGACTTCTATCCAGGAAAATCTATAGATCGTGTGTTAGCACATAAGATCAAGGATACAAACAGAGATGTTGAGAAGGGGATGCGAGGCTACAAGGTAGCTTCCATCCATAATGGCGCAGTGTGCCTAGCATGGAAATTAATTGCAGGAAAGCTAGTAAGGAAGAACCGACCCACAAAGTTCATAGGCTTTGTCATTGACCTTGCAGGGAAGTGCGTGGAAGGTCTACAAATGAACTGGGTGAAGTACCTAGTTAATTAGTTTGAACTGGACTACCGCGAAGCATAGGATCAGGGCTATGAATTCCATTTTAGCTGGCTCATGATCCTCATCGCATTTGTTTCTTGGGAAATGCCGGAAGGTGCGAGCTTCCTAGATATTGAGCCATTCGATCCGCTTGGTGTGAAGTTCACCATGCTCAGGTACTCAAGCGATATGAGAAAACAGTGGCAGTCGAACACTGTTTTTCACACATATTACCTCCAACTGAAAAGCGCCATCGAAGTTGAACCTCACATGACTCTGGATACCCTACAAAGGTTCCGAACCCTGATGAATTTTCGTGCATATCAACACTTCATCTACATTATAGCGCGAGTAGACGATCATAAGGAGGAGCTTCAGTCATATTACAAGCTCATGGAAGAGGACCTTGAGGAGATCACTAAGGAGTGGTCGACAGACCTCCTTATCCCCACTGACCCTTTAGAGATGTCTGACCCTGATATCCCAGAGACCATGCACAAAGAACATGATATACACGGACCCAACAAAAGGAAGAAGACTGAAGAGGTCAAAGACTTAAGCAGCTCGTCAGGCAAGACTGCTTCAGTATCACCTGACCGAGGGGGTGATGATGAAGTAGAAGAGATAAATGGCAAAGAAGTTAAATAGAAACAAGGCGAAGTAACACCTCCTAGAGATGAGATTGATCCCCTGAAGAAGAGGAAGGTTTCTCCCCCGAAACCTTCTTCCCGGAAGAAATCCAGAGCCACTGTGACCAAGATGCAGACTGTACTCACTACCGATGATTTTTACTTCATCATAGCAGCCCTAAACGACGTCTCGCAGGAAATTGTGGAGAAACAAGAAGCCAAGTAGGAGGAAATGTATGGTAGAATTGAGGTGGAACTCCGAGGGGTATAGTAGGCCCTTCAGTCTAGTTGCGCAGTGTCCACAGTGTCCCTGCCATCGGGAGAACTAGAGTTGGGAGATGAGCCAGCCCAACTCCGCCGACTAGCAGATGCAACGAAAGCTCACCTTCGTCGAGCACAAGAAGAAATAGAACAATCCACCTAGGCCTTGAAGCAAGTACAAGGAGTACTCGTAGAACAATGCCGACTTGCAGAGCAGGAGAAGTTTTCTCTTCAGATGAAGTTTGAAAAGGAGAAAGCATAGATTCAACAAGAAAAGGAACAGTTTCTCGCAGATCAACTCAAAGTGAAAGAAGCAGTCAATAGAGCACTTCGCTCTATGACAGGCTTAGAGCCACAGATAGAAGATCGATTCATGCGTCAAGTAGAGTAGCTCGCAGAAGCTATCCAGCAGCTACATCAACGAATAACAGACTTAGATCTCCGTATAGTGCCCGACACTCCGCAGGATGTAAGGGAGAAAAGAGAAGCAACTTCTCGAAGCGTAGTTGAAAGAATCAAGGGCTTCGCTATGGAATGTAAGAAATTGAGTGATCACAGTGCCCAGACATATGAGAGACTCACTAAGAATCTAGCACTAAAGACACTAGAGTCACAGCTCCAAGAGGCGAAGTATCAAGCAGAAACAATACAGGCACAGTTGAAGCCCCTGTGAACTATTGAAAGGATGAAGCAATCCTAAGAGCAACGCACTACCCAGCAGCAGGTCCACACCATTCAGAGCAAAGTCATGGAAGTGACTCAAAGGCTCCAACCTGTACAGGATGAGGCTTACCAACTATTCACAGAGATCGAAGGTCGAGGAGCAGAACTGGAGCAAGTTGTCACTGCAGCTGAACAATGCCTAGAGGAACCTGTCAACGAAGAAATCATACAAGAGTTCGGTGAATAGAAGGCCGTGGCATAAAAACAAGTTGAAGCATCTCGAGCCAAGCTTGAGGCATTTGAAACTGAGCTACCCAGATCAGAGTGAATTGGGACGAGTCACGGGTGAGTGTTGGGGGCTTGTTGGTCCTTGACCAAGTTTTGAGGATCCTTGGTCAGGTTTGACCTATTTTTGGGACTTCGACAGGCTGTCGAAGGAGGAGCCCAAGCAGAGATCGCGGGATCTCGACCCCTTTTAGGGCCTTTTTTGGGATTCGAGATTATGTAATGGGTATGGGGATGTCGTCCCATGGGTTTACCTATGCATAGGCCTAATTTGTAAAGTATAAAGAGAAGGTTGAGCGATGCAGGAAGTAGTTTGATCTATGTGATCGAAAGTGCTAAGCGTTGAGTGGAGATTTCTTTTATGCATACTATATGAGGCTTGCAGAGCTCAGTGCAAGCGAGTGTAAGAGATTGAGAAGATGCTTAGTGTTGTAACCTAACCCGGGGAAGGAGGATCTGACGAGGTGCGCAGATCTCCTGTCCTCTACGGAGTAGGGTTTTTGTGGCTCTGTGCATGTAACTGATTGAAGAAGCTAATAAAGAAGACGAAGAGTTGGTGGACATAGCCCCAGGGTGGGGGTGAACCACGTACATGTTGTGTTGCTCTGCTTTGTGAGATGTATTGATGTGTTTATATGTTAACTTGCTTAGTGCTTCGATATAGATGAATGGTAGATAGATATGTTAATACTATGTGCTTAATAGTATGGATGAATACTATATCTGGCCTATGTGGATGTTCTTAGTGCTTGAATATAGTAAATCTGGTTAAATACTGCAATGCTCTGTAATTAGGGTTTAACTGCGTTGTAAACTAAGACTGGATATTGATGAACTATAACTGTTAAGTGCCATGTTAAGGTGTTAGAGTCACAGATCTGTGTCCCAGCTAAGGTTGCAGACACTGGAGTCCTGCAACCACCCCTGCCTCTACCTCGGGTGAGACTTCATCTACTTCGCAGGTGTTGCCAAAAGGGCCGGTAGTTAGGGTTTTGTTGGTGCATTGTTATAGCGTTGAACCATGGGTTTTCCCCTGTGCCAACAATGCCTATAGAAACTCCTCCAATTGATGTTTATTCTCTTTATTACACCCATCCAAGGATGCATTTACTCTTATTGAATCATGCTCAACCTGATTTTCTATTAAGAAAAGTCTTTAGGCACTTACCAATGAGATCTTTGACTTGCCTTTATTCTCATTGATTATGTAGTACTTCCCATCCTTGCTTAGTTGGTATTGTTTCTATCTCCGCATGAAGATTGCATCCTCATATACATGTAGGGGATTCAAAACACTACTTCACATACGTCAAGGGGTACTGCATCCAATTCCACTTCATCAATCAACAAATTTACTCTTACACTATTTCATTACCTTGATCTTTGCAGCCTTGTTTACCCATCCAAATGGATATGGGATAGGCTGATAATGAACCTCTAATCCAATCTTTTTGACTAGATCCATTGCTATGATATTAGCCTGTGAGCCAGAGTCAAACAAGGCATCTATCTTGGTCTTCTTGACCTGGATCTCAATGTGGAAGAGTTTGGTCATCTCCTCTTTTTCCTAGTGATAAAGGATACTCAGATTCACCTCCTTCTAGATTGATTTGCAAACAATATTCTCATTCACATCAAATTTTCTTTCAACCCGATTGCTCGAATCCGTGGCTAGAAGATTATTTTTCTTTGTATCCTTCTTGCAGTTCTTCAAGTTCAACTTTGGATGTAGTTTCCAACAATTTTCCTCAGTGTGCCCATAAATATTGCAATGGTTAAAATGGTTTTTAGGATCCTTGCACTAATGTGCAGTGGCTATCATCTTCTTATCCTTTCACTTCTTCTTCCCCTCCTTGGAAGCTTCCTGGTGCTCTCTTTGCTTGGAACCACTTGGATATACTTTCTTGTGACCTATGTTTTCCAAATATTGTGCATGTACATATACCTTGTCCACTGTCCTTGTCTTGAAAAGCATCACTTTCTTTCATAGATGGCTATGTTGATCCAAATTATTTTGAGAACGACATGAAGAAAAAAATATAACCGATATATAACAAGTAAATACATAGAGATAATGCAAAGAACACAAAAATGCGGTGAAAACCAACTTCTATTACTGAACAAGAGATAAAAACAATGTAGAACACAAACAGGCAGAATGTGGTAGCTTATCTTTGAAAAGAAAGAGATGTTGGCTATGCTTCATTCACAACAAGATTTACACCACACTCCATTGCATGCTTAAAGGGCCTCCTTCACCTCAATTATATATGAGAGAGTGAGAGGAGAACAATTCCCATGATGCATGTGGGATAAATTGGACTAAGTTTATAAAATGACATAGGCATGTAAAACATTAGGACTTCCCGGGCGGTCACCCATCCTAGTACTTTTCTAGCCCGAGCACGCTTAACTGCAAAGTTCTAATGGAATCCAGTGCATTAACACTATGGTGTAGGCATGTACATAAGACCACTAGGAAATCATTACATGATGTTTGTAATTAAAAAATGAAGATGACATTACATTACATTCCCCATCAAAAGGGAGAATATCATGGTTTATGAAAACCATAGGCTCAAAATGGTGATTCAGTGGAAAAGGTGGATGGCCACTGAGATCCATATAGATCATTCCTACCCCCTTAGGAAGCAAAGGTCCCCATTGCATCAAGTTCCCATCGGAGATGGGGAGACTTCTGCTAAATTTGAAGCTTGGTGCATTGCTTGCCTTAGTGAAGAAGTTGTCATGCTTAGCTTGTTGAAGGTTGTCATGAACTTGTTGCTGGAGTTGGATCTATTAAACCAATCTAGCTGCATGATCTACCTGAGTGTGGAAGGACTCTATCAGTGAAGATGCATCATGAAGAGTATGAAGGGTTCTGTTATAACATTTCTTGATTGGGTAGTGTGGAGGCACCCCTGTAGGTGCAACAAGAATATATTGATGCTCTTGTACAATCTTGTTGATCTTCTTCTGCTGGATAGAACGGTCTTGGGCCAAGGATGCAGTGGTTGTCATGTATTTCTCTTCAAATTATGACCAGATCATGAAGAGGCTAAACTTTGTGGCATAATAAATTACTTTACGACCCTCTTTTGGTGGGATAGTAGTTAGAACTGCCTCTGGTACCCTATAGAGATGCCCCCCAGAGTAACAATGACGTTGCGGGGCCGAGACTCATAAATAACATGACGCTTCCACATATATGGATGGCCTAAAATAACATCACAGACTTCTAGTGGGGAAACATCACAAAGTACCTCATCCTTGAAGGGATTTATGCCATACGATAGGCATCATTGTTGGTTGACACGAAGATCTTGTCTCTGGAAAAGCCACCTGATGTTGTATGGTTGCGGGTGTGGTGTTGTCAGCAAATCCAACTGCTTCACGATCTCTGCTGAGATGAAGTTCTTCTGGCTTTCGCTATCAACAATAAAATGCAGTGGGGTCCCATTCACCCACATATGTGAATGGAAGAGGCGCTCCCCCTCCTCAGGATCCTTTGGTTCTTCTGGTTGGATTGTTGGGGTTGCAACAATAGCAGTGGGCTATGCATCGATGATCTGTCTCCTTTTATTGTTTTATGAATTTGAGTATGATTCAGGTTTTGACTCTTTGTCTTTGAGTTCAACCACCAATGAATATTTCAAGCAACATTCATTGGTGTTGTTCCATGGGTTGTTGTGGAACTCACACCACTTTCCAGTGTATTTCTTAGACTTCTCGTTACCCTTCTTTTTTTACGTCTTGAACTGGTGCTCTTGAGGTTGATATTCCTTTCTCTTTCCTTTGTTATGTGAGTTAGGGTTGCCTTTTCCATGATTTTGTTGTGGAGTATTTTCAAACCTAAACTCCCGCTTACTCTGTTGCTTGAATGTCTGCTCAATTTTGACTGCATATCAATAAGCAACTCCTAGTGAGTAGATTTCCAAGAAATCCATCTCTGTTTGGATGCACCTATGTGGACCACTGCGGTACTTCAAAACCAGGTGTCGCTTGGAGTCTTTGATACCCAGTTTTGAGCGCAAGGTATGAAAGATGTTGGTGTACTCCTGCACCGTCTGGTCTCTTTTCTGACACATAGTTGTCCATCTCATGTATTGGTCATCATAGTTTCCGATAAGGTAGAACTCCTCCTTTAGGGCATCTGCAAAGGCCTCCCAAGTGGGTTCTCTCCCAAATAGTGTAGATTCATCTACAATGTACCTCTCCTAGTAACTTTCCCACCAAGCTCTAACATGGGGAAGGGATCTAAGGAGCGCAAAGGTGATATTTTCACTGTAAAAATTGTTTTGGACAGAGTAATAACCTTCTAGTCGATTCAACCATTTTTCTAGAGCATTTGCATCTATCTGGCCTTCAAATAAAGGGACATCAAAATTGACTTGTACCTTGAAGGGTGTCGCTCTTGCGAAATGAATTCTTGTCGAATATTTCTCAACCGCCGCCATCGGTGGTCTTTGAAGTATCTGAGAAAAGTTTTCCATCATCTCGTTCCTTTGTCGCACAAGGGATTCCTTGAGAAATGTCTTGAAATGATGTCATGCTCTGTCATCTCTCTTTTCTTCTGCCATGGGAGGTTTCTTGGGCTAGCGAGAGTGGCTGTCCTCAAGTGAAACTAGCTCGAGACTCAAATATCTCTACCCTGACCTCGTCGGGGACCTGCTATGAGAAATGACAAGGAGAAGACTGCTATGATACCACTGATCTAGATTGTTTTTAGAGCGACATGAAGACAAAAATATAATCGATATATAACAAGGAAATACACAGAGATAATGCAGAGAACACAAAAATATAGTGAAAACCAACTTCTATTAATGAACAAGAGAGAAAAACATTGTAGAACACAAACTGGCAGAATGTGGTAGCTTATCTCTGAAAAGAAAGAGATGTTGGTTATGCTTCATTCACAACAAGATTTACATCACACTCCATTGCATGCTTAAAGGGCCTCCTTCACCTCAATTATATATGAGAGAGTGAGAGGAGAACAATTCCCATGATGCATGTGGGATAAATTGGACTAAGTTTATAAAATGCCATATGCATGTAAAACACTACGAATTCCTAGGCGGTCACCCATCCCAATACTACTCTAACCTGAGCGCACTTAATTGCAGAGTTCTAATGGGATCCGGTGCATTAACACTATGTTGTATGCATGTACATAAGACCACTAGGAAATCATTACATGACGTCTGTAATTAAAAAATGAAGATGACATTACATTACATTCCCCATCAAAAGGGTGAATATCATGGTTTATCAAAACCACAGGCTCAAAATGGTGATTCAGTGGAAAAGGTGGATGGCCACTGAGATCCATCTGGATCATATGTATACCCCCTAGATACTTGAGGAGTACATCTAGGTTCTTGGGAGAGATTCCTAGAATGATGGCCATATTTTTGAACTCAGTGGTGTACTCATGTACACTCTACCCTTGATTCTTCATGAAGTAGTTCCATCAGGTCCATTGGTCCTCCACATACCTGATAGGGTATAATTGGGACTCAATGAGGGTTTTTAAGACCTCCCACCTAGTTACTGGTAGATCACCCTCTAGCCTAATTGTTTATGTATGGATTTCCCACCAGGTTAAGGCATGGCCATCTAACTTCAGTCTGAAAAATGCTATCTTTTTTTCTTCACATGTATGGTGAACATTGAAATAAACTTCTAGTTGTTGCAACCAATGATTAGTTTTAATGCATTGATCTCACTTTGGTATGGTTTTATGTCCAATTTTTCTTCCATCTTGAATAAAGACTATGAAGGGTTTATGGTATTGGAACTCGACTTATCTTTCTTAGGTTCTTTCTGCGATTCCTTTTATGGGTCTTCATTAACCCCCGATTTCTTGTCTAAACCAATCTCTAAGTTTGAGCCTCTAACTTCTCTGAATGGTCCAAGCTCTCTTGCTAGAGCCACCATGAGGAAGGACATATTGTGAGATGTGTCAATGACTTTCTCTTCTAGCCTCACAAATATATCCTCTATTGGATCTTGAGGGATGTTATGAACAGACTTGTCGGCCATGGCTAGCGTTCTTTAAATTTCTTCTTAAACCGATTCATGGATCCCTACAACTTTCCAAAAATACCCCAAGAAAACTTGCTCTGGTACTAACATGAACTATAAATTGTTCTGGATAATCCACTAGACAATTTATAACAACAATCTAATAAAATACTGAAATCTTTACTCTAAAGGATAATTTCCTTTAGATCTTGGATTCTTTAATTACTAGTTTTATGCTTAAAATGTATGAAATAGATGAAATGCAAGAAATAGAGAATTAAATAAATACTCAAACACCATCCACAAATAAACACAAGATATAACCTAGGAAACCCAATATGAGAGGAAACCCAACTAGAAGGTGAGGTCACTTTGCTCTCTTTTCTTCAAATGCAAGTACAATGAAAGATGCACTCTCTGTGTAGTTTCCTTTGACACTGTGGCCTATATGGCTGCTACAAAATACTTCCTCCTTTGTTATGCTCTCAAAATACCACTCTTAGGTGCTTTGCTAAATACAATGCTAAAGAATGGAACCCCTTCTCCTCCTAGCAGCCCGATTTTGACTTCCTCAACCCTCAACTATGATAAGATTTGTACCTTCTATAATATTCTTGAAAGTACATACGTGGCTAGGCCCATATGCATGAGTAATTGGGGTTGATATGGCATCCACTCATACCATGGTGGTCAACATGGTAGGTCAACTTGTGGGAGGCATAACTTTTTCATATGAGCTCTGATTGACATGATTTTGCACCATTAGAAAGGTATTGATGTACACAATAATGTCAATGGGTCTAAGCTAAAGAAAATAATTTTTTGACCCCAAAAAACGTCATTTGATGCCTCAAAATGGATCTAGAAGGTTTCAGACCCTAATTTTCCAAGCTGGGACCTACCATTAAAATGACCTTGTAAGTCGGTTCCTCCATTTTTTCTACTCTGAAAGCATCGCGATAGATGAAAAATAATATAATGATACAATCTGGATCAGGGATGCTCATTATATCAATCTTCAGGAAGGCCTTGAACGTTGGAGAATTATCCTACAAGGTCTTCCATTGTTGATGGATTTTATCTTTATGAGAGCCACCAACGGGCATAGTAAGAAAAACGAGCTAGATAGAAATTTCAACCTCATATTCTTTAGGTTGAGAATATCAGGATGGATCATTTTTCAGATTTAAACATTAACGCAGATCTCATGATAATGAGAAGAACAAAGTTACAAGTAGGCTAAGATAACTTGGAAGGAATGATCACTTGACACATACACACACAATGTGTGTGTGCTCATGTGTGTGTGTATATATATATTGGTGGACAATAGCCTTCTCTTAAATTTTGATTAGGCTGACTTGTGTAATAGATATCTCAGATTTGAACATAAACAAAAATATCATGATAATGAGTAGAACAAAGTAACCAGGAGGCCAAGATAACTTGGAAGGAATTATCACTTGATGTGTGTGTACACACACACACACACACACACACACACACACACGAGTGGACAATGACATTCTCTCAAATTTTGATTAGGCTGACTTGTATAAGACTTAGGGTAGACCTTTATAAGTATAAAAATTGATTTTAATGTGAGAAGACTTAGAGGGCTGACCTATATACTTGGAAGACTAGATTCTTTTCCTACATTACTTGTGGAAGTGTTCAACATTGAAGGGCCTCTAAAGGTTAGATCATGCATGTTGAATCCCATTTTCCCACCTTGGAGAACACTTGGAGAATGTATTTGTTTATTTTGTAAGGGAAAATGATCTTTGAAGGGCCTTTGGAGGCTGGATGTTGTGCCAAATCCCTCTTAATCCCCTCATTTATAGAGATGGGTAATTTTTTAGGGTTTATTCCCCTTGATGTTTTTACAAGTAGCCTCAAAATACCAACTTTTGCATTTTAAAATTAGTTAATTAAAGAAGAGGGCCTTTTGCCCCTCCATAGGCTAGATTATGGGCTCTTAGCCTAGGAAATTAATATTTTAATGTAAAGGAAGTTGAGCATCTACTATATAAATATAGATGCACTTCCTCTCATTTTCTAATAGTTGGATTGGGGGAGAAATCCCTTAGCAAATTTTAAATTTCTGAAATTTATTGGAGTAATTTCGTCTTGGATTTGTGTTATGGATGGAAGATGTAGATGCCTTTATTGAGGAGACTAGTTGTGGATTATTTTCAAGTTTGATGGATGATTCATGGTTAGGGATTTATGGATGAGCAAGGATTTACCTAGTAAGTGTTATTTCTAAGTCTTTGTGGATCTATTTATTGGATGTATTAAGTGCAAATGTACTTATCAAGTGGCGAAGGTGCATTTTCCTTGTATTTTTTATTGAATAAATATTGTCTTATAAACCCTAGGAAATTTTGTAGTGGACTACTTTCCCTTGATATTATCATAAAATATTTGTTAAAGGACATAGGAGTATCTTCTAGTGTTTGTAGTGGACTACCCTAGTCATCACACTATAGGAGGGTCTCCTAATGTTTGTAGTGGACTACCTAGGGTATCATCCAATATCCATTCTTTGTCTTATCAAGAGAGACCCGGTTGACCCCATTTTCCCAATGAAAAGACACTGGTCTACAATCCTCCTATCACTTTTTTCCATATTCTAAAATCTCTTAAAACCATTTTTTTGGGTTTACTCTTCATATTTCCTTGAGCTTCATTACCTTAAAATCCTAACAATATTAACCTAGGGAAGCCCCCTTAAGATGAAGGAGAGTCGACCTGAAGTGTAGAAGAGGTTTGGTGAGGTGATAGTGTCCCCCCTCTTAGTATCACTTGAATCACACTTGAGATTTTTAGACTTTATCTCTTAAAGCGTGAGTTTGTGTGGTAACATTTTGGCACTATTGTCAGGAATAAATTCCATTTACCAGAATATGACATTGAGAAGTTTTCAAACCTTGAAGATATTTTCCTTGCAACTCCATTGGAAGAACAAAGACCTTGTTCTTTCAGATTTTGAAGACTGTGTGCTTGTGAGGTGGGTCAAACATCACTGTGAAGGGACCAACAACTCACCTTGGCAACTCCATTGCAATAAGGTATGGAAATTGTTTTTGATTCAAGCTCTCATGTTAAAAGTTGTATATGGAGAAAAATGGCTCCTTGGGAATTGCATGAGATGTATCTTGCTTTGTATATTAACAACATCCCAAGATATCCAAATCCCCCTCCTTCCAAAATGCAAGAAGAATTTTCTAAAGTTGGACAGTGATTCTCTCTCTATTATGCCAATGTCTTGTCATTCATGAAGTATGTTTCAAAACTCAATGAAAAGAATGATGATGTCTTGATAAGATTATTTTTATTCTATTTAGAAAGAGAACAAAAGGATTGGGTCAAATATGTTTCATTCCAAAGAGTATATCCTCTGTATCATTTTTTATTGTGAAGTTTCTCATGCATTGGGACCTAAGATTCTAGAGCTATGAAGACATTCTTGCAGATCTGGCAACATCCCTACACGAAGAAAATCTTCTTGACTCTGTTAAGTATGCCAGTGAAGAAAACACAAATTTTTTAGAGGAACCTAGTCTCATTTCCAATCAACTACCAGACTTAGTTGCTGTTAAAAATAAGGGCGATGATATTCTAGACCAAGAGGAAGAAAATATTATTGTGCCCTTAGAAGGATATGAATTGCATGATGATGACTTTGTTGTTCCAAAATAACAAATTTGTGGAAACTATAATGGGGATGAAGGGAATTCTAAGAACTTTGAATATGAAGAAGGAAGAAATGGCCACAAACAAAATGTACACATCCATCAATGCCACCTTGAAGGTTACAATGATATGAAAATTATTGAATGTACAAATAATGTCACTGCTTTGGGAGAGGATGTGAAACATCCTAATGGTAATACTATTGAATAAAACATTCTAGAAATGGAATGTAAGGAAGTTGTTGCATTTCATTTCCATTTTTTTTTCAATCTAAGCATGGAGAAGAACCATATTTTGATCCCTAACCACTTGATTTTGATGAGTTCATTTCATATATCTCAATCAAGGGTCCTTTCTTTGTGTTCTTTGATAAAGACCCCCAGTATGATGAAGACTGTAGAAAATCATAACACAGTGCAAGTTGGCAGAATTTTGATAATGAAAGTTGTATTGTTGATACATCCAAATAAAAACATGCCTCAAATGTAGATACAATTTTTTCCTTTCATATTTTTAATACTGAGAGTTGTGGATATCATTCTAATGATTGAGAGAATATGGAAGTTGGTAGAATGAACAACTGTGATGAATATGAAACTAAGGAAAACTACCTTGATTTGATGTTGAGCTGGTTTTAGGCCCTACATCCTAATAGAAACATGACTGGCATATCATGTGTTCAGTCCTACCCCACAACCAAGCACAACAAAGGCATGGGTATTCATAAGGACAATGGGGGGAATGGCTTGGTATGTTGCAAATATAGTTTTAATGAAGATTTCTTCTTGAATGTGCACTCAAATTCCTTTGAAGACCAAACCTTGGTTACAATAAGAAGATGGGAAGATGGGATTGCTAGATTTGTAGAAATTCATGAGCCTTTTGGTTCCTTGTTGTGTTTTGGTATTGTCAAAAATGAAGGTAAATGTGATATAATTACATCCCTGGACAATAATCATAACATGTCGGTCCTCTTGGATATTGATGTCATAACACTTAAACAACAATATGCATACTTATGTGACCATAGTGGATGGCGTTTCAACAGGTTTTGGAGCAAGGGTTTGACCCATATAAACACACATATTGAATGCATCTACTTTGTGCAAGATTCTAAGAAACATGGTATATTCTCAGGTAGCGATAGAGAACAAATTTTGGGGCTAATAAAAAAAGGAAGAATTTCCAAAGTTGGTTGTATAAGTTAGAATATGGTTTAATCGTGACTTTAATACCCCCCTTCATTCCTATGCACATACATTATTTGGCAGCTGTTGGAGCCGGAAGTCACTCCTGGATTGCTTGCAGGAGCAGAGCCCGACGCCCATCAGTTTAATGTCACGATTTTTTGAAAGGGGTGATCAAATGGAGGCAAACTCAGAACAGTGGTCTCAACTCAGAAACTAGGCCAGGCACGCATGAATGAGTGAGGTCTTGATAAACTTCAAACAGTGAGTTGCAATAAAGGGTGAGTAGGGGGAAGACTTCATGAGAAGGGTGCAAGGGTCTGCTACGGGCATCAAGCTTCTAACAGACTGTGAAAGCAGGCATCTGGAAACAAGATCTTCTTACTTCCAAATGCGAGAAACCGGAGAAAACAACAATGCAACAATAAATCATTTATCATAACACAACTGCATTAATTCATACGAAGCATTCAATCATGAACTCTCCAGCAAGAGATGAAACATAGATGGAAAGGAAAACTGTCTGTCATAAACCAAGAAATCTCAAACACTGATACATAACCTGGAAAGCTAGAATGTTTACTGAAACTTCACAGTCAGGAGCTTAGCTCTACCATCGATAGATACAAAAATGGCGAAAACGCCTACATATACTTAGAACAATCAACAACAGCGGAACCAAGACGATACATTGAAATCTCTGCGTCTGCATGGCTTCTGACAGTCAACCACTGAAGGGTCGTGCAACTTAAGTCAGACGCAATCTAATTCTTTGTCAGTTTCCAACGGCGAATCGACGTGCCTTTAATTCATTTCAGGATGTCCCCATTATGGCGGAGATGATGTCTAACCACCACCAACCGCTTCAATAACTGCTTCTTGGGCTTGAGGACGATCAGGCCAACTCAGATTTTTGGGATATGGAAGACTCCTTGCGCTGCCACCTGGAATAACTGAATAGCTTGAAGGACGGGTATGGAGGCCAACGCGGGAGGTGGGGGACGGCAACGGGGTGACGGGGCCACAACCGTAGGGGCGAAGTAATAACGATGAGAGGCGAGAGAGGTGGCAGGGGATGACATAAGTCAAAAGGGATATAAGCGGAGATGGCGGGAGGATAGACGTGGCAGGTGGTAAATGGATGATGAGACAAGGAAAAGGTCATATGGACGGGTGAGAGAGGGAGGAACGATGACACATGGCAACAGGGGAAAGGCGATTCTAGGGGATGACATGATGGGAGAAGGGCCCACACTGGCTAAACACGGAGTAGATGAGAATGATGAGATCGAGTGAGCGTCGTTGATCCGGGCACTAAGATCACGACCGTCGGAAAGCTGCATCCACGATTCCGGACCCCCCCCCTCCGCTTAAAGGTAGAAAGGCAGGGGGGGTCTGGAATTACCTTTATCGTCGTTGATCTGGGCGCGCCGATCTGAGCCGTTGAAGAGGTGCACCCCCGATTCCGGACCCCCCCCCGCTTAAAGGTAGAAAGGCAAGGGGGGTTCGGAATTCAACATGCGCCGTTGATCCGGGCGCGCGAATCGCTGCCGCTCAAACTTGCTCGTGACTTACCCTGGGCGCATTATCATCCAAAACCTTGGATAAGTGGGTTTTTAGCCCCTTTTTTTGTGTTCTAGCCCCCCTTACAAGAAATATTGCTAACATTCAGCTCCATGGGGGATAGAGTCGTCCCTGTGATGCTCTAAGAACTCTTTTGCAGACTTAGTGCCTTAGCTGCTGGGCTATGGAGTCATTTATTAGTCCGAAAAAAAAAATTAGAAACAATATGTACAAAACAAAACAAAAAGAGCCAACTGTGGCTCACAGAAAACATTTTTTCAAGAAATTCCCATTCACTGGGCCACTAAAAACTTCTTTGCCTTCCAGATCCTGCAACCTGTATGTGTTGTTTGCAAATACTTCAAGGATCTTGAAAGGCCCAAACCAGAGGGCATCAAATTTACTATGTTTGCCCTTGTCCTGCCTGGGTGCATCCCATTTGAGCACCAGGTCATCCTGTTTGAATTCTCTCTTTCTGTTTTTCTTGTCAAAGGCCTGCTTGATCTTCTGCTAATGATTGTAGGCTCTGTCCAAGACCTGCTCTCTGATCTGCTGCACTTCCACCATCTGGTGAATTCTTCTGAGCACATGGTTAGGTTCCCCTTCAAAGTCCTGGAGGAGATTCGCCACAGGCAAGGCGAGATGAGTGGGGAAAACGACCTCTATTCCATAAACCAGTTGGAAAGGTGAGATGCCCAGTGATTTCTTTGTTGTTACCCGATCAGCCCAAAGAGAAAATTTGAGCTTTGAGTCCCAAGCCCTTTTATTGTCCTCTAGTAGCTTTTTGATAAGCTTGATTAGGCTTTTATTGGATGACTCTGCTAGTCTGTTTCCTTGAGGATAGTAGGGAGTAGAATGAATCAGTGAAATTTCGAACTGTTCACAGAATTTGACCAGAGGCTCAGACCGAAAGGGAGAGGCATTATCAGTGACGATTCTACTGGGGCAACTGAACCTCATTATGATGTCCTCTAGGAAGATGATAATTACTTTGTGAGAAGTGCTTCTGGTAGGGACAACTTCTATCCATTTGGTGAAGTAGTCGGTTGTAGTCAGAATCCATCTGTGCTGGCCACTTGAGGGAGGATGAATTTCCTCGATGAAGTCCAATCCCCACTGCTGAAAGGGTGCTGAGACTACCACAGGCTTTAAGGGCAGGGATGTGAGCTGCTGCTTTCCTGAGAATTTTTGGCACTTGATACAAGCTTTGATTTCTCTGCAGACATCAGGAAATAAGGTGGGCCAATAATACCCGGCTCGGAGGATCTTGTGCG
>ML781407.1:677190-691169 GCA_009831015.1 Picea engelmannii
AGTCCGAAAGGCATTTTGGCATACATGAATGTGCCCCAAGGAGTGGTGAAGGCTGTTTTTTCCCTGTCCTCAGGCATGACTGATATCTGATTGTAGCCAGAGAAACCATCAATCATGGATATTCTGGAAGCACCAGTGACCTTTTGAAATATGTGCTCCATGTTGGGCAAAGGATAATTATCCTTCCTTGAGCTCCTGTTCAGATTTCTGAAATCAACACAGAGTCTGATTTCGCCACTCTTTTTTCTTACTGGGACCAAATTGGCTACCCAGTCAGAATATCTCAAGGGGACAATGATCTGGGCATCCAACAACTTTTTCACTTCCCTCTCCATGACAGGTAGCAACATGGGATTTATCTGTCTCAGCTTCTGCTTGAATGGCTTGGCCTCTTCTTTCAGTGGGATCTTGTGCTCAATGACTGATGTGTCATACGTCTTGAGATCTTCGTAGGTCCATGCAAACACATCAACAAACTCTCTCAACAACTTAGTATATTCGACCCTCTACTCCTCAATCAGACTCTTTGATAGCTTGACCAATTTAGGCTCCTCAGGTGTGCCTATGTCACATTCAACTATGTCGTCATCGTCACCTGAAACCTTACCCTTCACTGCCACATCATTCCCGTCGAACAATCTTTCTAATGGGATTAGACCTTTTGGGATGTGATTGCTTGGAAGATGAATGATCTGGTGATCAACAATTTTATTCACAAATTCCCCGGGGTGATGGTCAAGCTCTCCTGCAGCGTTGGACCCCTCATCTATGTGTAATGCTGAAAAGTTATCAACAGATTGAAGAAAATTTTCAATCTCCTCATCATCCTCAAATACCTTCCAATGTTTGACATTGTCTGGTACAGAGGGTATATACTTTATTTCAACATCAGACTCGACAGTGGGCGACGCAGGAACTTCGAGCACACTAGCTGTGAAAGCTAAGAAGTCGGCTGGAATATTTTCTCCCCTTGGAATGTAGGAAATGTTAAAAGCCAGGAATAAATTATCAACCAGGTCCCATACCTCGTTCCTATAATTCTTGAGCCGAGGATTCTTAGCTTTATAAATGTTTTTGACCTGCTGGACAATCAACTCTGCGTCCCCAAACACAACTGTCTCTCTTATTTCCATCTGTTGCGCAGCCCTTAATCCCAGAACTAGAGCCTCATATTTTGCCACATTGTTGGTGACTTCAAATTCCAGCTTGTATGACAAAGATATGGTCTCATGAGAGGGGGATATAAATACCACCCCGACACCTGCACCCATACTGGAGGAAGCTCCATCAAAGAACATCTTCCAAACAGAGGTAGTTGGAGGGGGTGTCTCCTGATTAAGAATGGGTTGCTTTCTGATCTGTAAAGGAGCCTCAGGGGCGTGGGTAAGCTGTAGTAAACTGGAGCCTAAATCAGTGTCCAAGGCATAGATGGGGTGATTGGTAGGGTTGGCTTCATCACTGATTATGTAGGCCAACTGGGCTTCTCTGTACAGTCTCCTATGTTCTCCTCCAAAGACTGGAATGGTGGTGTATGTGAGGTCCATCTGCAGGGTTCCCCCCAATCTTTTAATCCAAGATCTTGACAACAACATGCCAAACTTGGGGGGAACATCAGCTACCACTATATCCATGACCATACTCTTCATGGGCAGCTGAAACAAGGAGACTACCAGGTCCTTAATGACTCCCAAACATTGAACCCTCTTGGAGTCGAAAGAATAGAGGTCATGAGAGGCTCGGGTGACTTCCAGTCCTAATTCCTCCATGATAGTTTTGGGCATGAGGTTGTGGGAGGCCCCTGAGTCCATAAGGAAATTATGCAGCGCTTTGTCATGTATGTTCAGGGATGTGTAGAAGGGAGGGGATGAATCATCTCTGTCTTCTACCATGGGACCTAGGACGACTGCAGGCCTTTCATCTTGGAGGTTTATGGAGTCTGTGAGGGGGAATGAGGCTTCGGACTTCAACAGCTCAAAGAAGCGTTTTTTGAATTCCCCATGTTTAATTAACTCAGTGAGTGGCACAGGAATTCTGACCTTTTGGATCTCATGTTCGAAATTGAAGGAAGACATAGGCTTTGGAATTTCTTTAATTTCTGGAACATGATTATGGACAATGGGAGAGGGAGGTTGGACCTTCTTACCTCTATGACTGTCTGCCGCTCCATTAGCAGTCTGCTCTACTCTGGAGGATTTCTCTGGAACATCAGGTGCTGCTCTTTTGTCGGATCTCAGGTTATATCTACCTCGGCCACCACCAGCTTTGTCTTCTTAGCTCAATTCATTTAGCTGACTGTTTAGGAGAGACTCCTCATATGGTGATTGGGTCAGATGAGGAAAGGGGGGAGTGACTTCTACACTGTGGATCTTAGGCTCAGGCTCATCTGTTTCTCTTTCTTTTTCATCAGCCAAAAAATTGTTCTGGAAGGGAGCCTGAATTCTTTGGTCGTCCCTGTCTCTTTCCCTCTCTCCGTGCATAGTCGGGGGAGCAATATTATTTGGCATTTTGAAACCTCCTCTGTTCTCAGTGATTTGAGGGCCCTTGTTCATTTGTTTCCTTTCCACCTTTAATCTCTCCATCTCTTCCTTTAGAAAGTTCACCACCTGAGTCAGCTCATTCGCTTGAGGGTGAGGCAGTGATGGGCCAGAAGTTGAGGCTTCTGATTTTCCCTTTCTTCTGTCTGCGTCGGCCTGGTTCCTCAGTCTGTCAGCTGCTAATATATTGGATTCCACTTCTATAGCTGCATCTTGCATCTGAGCTAAAGAGGTGGCTCGTCTTTCTCTTAATAAAAGATAGAAGTCAGGGTCAAATGCACCAACATAGGAAATCTGAGCAGATGCTTCAGAGGGTTTTACCTCTGCAGGAATCTTGTTATACATCTTATTGAATCTTTTGGAGAAGTCAGAGACCGACTCTCCTTCCTGCTTCATTAGAGACCCGAACTCAATCATGTAATATATGTAATCTTTTCTATCTCCCCACTGCCTCAGAAAAATAGTATCCAGAGCTTCGATCCCAGCAATAGATCCAGGGGCCAGTCCCCTAAACCATTTTCTAACTTCACCATCCAAGATCTGAACAAAGACTCTCATCCAGACATCTTCATTTTCAATGTTCAAATTGTCTGCATAACTGTAGAAAGCAGCCAGGTGCTCTTCTGCAATTATGTCTCCTTCCCCGGTGAACTTGGGCATGTACTTCAAGTAGTCTCCAGCAGGGAGAGGATTCATAGGATGAGGTAGGATTAAGGGAGCATATCTAGCAATGACTATGGCATCCACTCTGGTCAGAGGGGGATTAACACCAGCCATAGGGATATTAGGTGGAGGAGAACTAGGAGTGTGACCGGGGGATATCGGGAAAAAGGTTCTGACGGGAGACGAGGGAGAAAAAAGAGAGAAGTCTAATGGAACAGAGTGCGCAGCTGCTTCTCTCTGTGCAACAGTAGTAATAAACAGAGGGGTAGTGAAACCTTATGAGAAATGTTGGTGTGAAGGCATGACTTCCAGGGAAGGGGGAGTGACAAGGATCTCTCCCTCTGACACTAGACCAGGAGGAGAAAACTCAGCAGGAACACTCCCAAAATTCAGAAAACAAGAAACCTCAGAGGGAGGGTGACTAGGAAGATGAGAGGAAGAAAGTGGAGTCTTCACAGAAGGAGGTGGGGAAATACATGTTTCGGCGATGGAAACTTCCTTCACAGAGCTCTTTCCCTTTCTGCACGCTGCTTCTGAGTCAGCTTCAGGTGTCACTAGAGGTAGGTGTGGATGAGACCTCGTGTGTCTACCTCTCGAAGCCACAGTTGATAGAGCAGGTTCTCCCCAGCAGAGTCGTCACAATGGAGTCGCCAGGTGCATAGTAGCAATCTTCAAGTTCTGATATCTGATGCACCTTTAGAATCAGTTGATCTTTGTCGTTCAAATCCGGGGAAAATATTCAACTTCGTCCCCGGCAACGACGCCAAAAATGTTGGAGCCGGAAGTCACTCCTGGATTGCTTGCAGGAGCAGAGCCCGACTCCCATCAGTTTAATGTCACGATTTATTTGAAAGGGGTGATCAAATGGAGGCAAACTCAGAATAGTGGTCTCAACTTAGAAACTAGGCCCGACACGCATGAACGAGTGAGGTCTTGATAAACTTCAAATAGTGATTTGCAATAAAGGGTGAGTAGGGGGAAGACTTCATGAGAAGGGTGCAAGGGTCTGCTACGGGCATCAAGCTTCTAACAGACTATGAAAGCAGGCATCTGGAAACAAGATCTTCTTACTTCCAAATGCGGGAAATCGGAGAAAACAACAATGCAACAATAAATCATTTATCATAACACAACTGCATTAATTCATACGAAGCATTCGATCATGAACTCTCTCGCAAGAGATGAAACATAGATGGAAAGGAAAACTGTCTGTCATAAACCAAGAAATCTCAAACACTGATACATAACCCGGAAAGCTAGAATGTTTACTGAAACTTCACAGTCGGGAGCTTAGCTCTACCATCGATAGATACAAAAATGGCGAAAACGCCTACATATACTTAGAACAATCAACATCAGCGGAACCAAGACGATACATTGAAAGCTCTGCATTTGCATGGCTTCTGACAATCAACCACTGAAGGGTCGTGCAACTTAAGTCAGACGCAATCTAATTCTTTGTCAGTTTCCAACGACGAATCGACGTGCCTTTAATTCATTTCAGGACGTCCCCATTATGGCGGAGACGATGTCTAACCACTACCAACCGCTTCAATAACTGCTTCTTGGGCTTGAGGACGATCAGGCCAGCTCAACTTTTTGGGATATGGAAGACTCCTCGCGCTGCTACCTGGAATAACTGAATAGCTTGAAGGACGGGTATGGAGGCCAATGCGGGAGGTGGGGGACAACAACGGGGTGACGGGGCCACAACCGTAGGGGCGAAGTAAGAACGATGAGAGGCGAGAGAGGTGGCAGGGGATGACATAAGTCAAAAGGGATATAAGCGGAGATGGCGGGAGGATAGACGTGGCAGGTGGTAAATGGATGATGAGACAAGGAAAAGGTCATATGGACGGGTGAGAGCGGGAGGAACGATGACACATGGCAACAGGGGAAAGGAAATTCTAGGGGATGACATGACGGGAGAAGGGCCCACACTGGCTAAAAACGGAGTAGCTAAGAATGATGAGATCGAGTGAGCGTCGTTGATCCAGGCACTAAGATTGCGGTTGTCAGAAAGCTGCATCCATGATTCCGGACCCCCCCCCTCCGCTTAAAGGTAGAAAGGCAGGGGGGGTCCGGAATTACCTTTATTTCCGTTGATCCGGGTGCGCCGATCTGAGCCGTTGAAGAGGTGCGCCCCCGATTCCGGACCCCCCCCCCCCNAGAAAGGCAAGGGGGGTCCGGAATTCAACATGCGCCGTTGATCCGGGCGCGCGAATCGCTGCCGCTCAAACTTGCTTGTGACTTACCCTGGGTGCATTATCATCCAAAACCTTGGATAAGTGGATTTTTAGCCCCTTTTTTTGTGTTCTAGCCCCCCTTACAAGAAATATCGCTAACAACAACTCATATCACTATTTTCATATCCTTGAGTATATTTTTGGTGTGCAGGTAACCAGGTCCATTTTCAGCCAAGAATTGAAGGAGAAGGTAGCCTACTAGTACATAAATTTTGACATATCTCTATTTTGCATGGTCACTAAGCACATAGGAAAGGGTCATTGTATTGAAGATATTTCAAGGTGGATGCATTGGATTGCAGATTTCACTTTAGTAATGACGATATTCTGGGGTTCTCAAGTGTTTCCGAGAAGAATACTTGTCCCCAAGTAGGAGCTAGATGATACCCATAATTTTGTTGTGTAATCATAGGGATTATGTTACAATATTTTTACCCTGTGACCTTGGGTCTGTGTCACAATAGAGCCTAACAATATTTAAAATAGAAAACCTACCCTCTCACTCATAAAATTATAATAAAATAACTACATGGAAGAGAGAATATAAGAGCTCACACCTTGTATCCTAACATTCAATGTAGTTCCTCGCTCTCGACCTTTGACTTGCTCATGTTCTCTACTCGTACTAACCTGCAAAAGGAGATCAAGTCTATACTACAACAAGGTATTTATGAAATCAAGTTATACATGTAATGTGTGAATTCAAATATGTAAAGCAAGTTAACATATATAAGTAGATTGAATGAAATTACACATATATGGAGGGAAATAAAAATCTTTTATTGAAACAATATAAGTAGGTAGTTACAACCTAACTCTAACCACTGGCATTGCCTCTAAGCCAACTACCCAGGTTCCTCTAGTAGACCCTTCAAGCGTCAACTCAAAAAAGTGGCTCTTCCTAGAATGACCCATAAGAGATAGGAACACACTCTACGATCATATATGAGAGAGGAAGGAATGCTGGAAAACAGGTTTCCAAATCAGGGGATGCTACTTAGAGGTTCAGGGAATAGGGGAGCTTGAAAATCGTCAGCATAATATTGCACCAAGGTTGTTTCCCATTATCCATACCCCCATAGGTTCTTATATACCATCCTAAAGAGGTTGATATGGTCATATTCTGTTGTGTATGGGCCAAACCAAAAACCCTGCCAAAAATGTGGAATATTTTTATGTTTTCACAAAATTGAGGGTATATGCGGTTAGTACACTGGAAAATAGTGTATATACATGATTCACACATGGGTGAATAATGTATGATAACAAAAGTGTTTTTTTTTTGGATGAATTTGATGAAGGAGAATAGGATTTAGGTCTGCAAGCTAGGGATTGGACTAGGCCATCTCATAAATGCAAATGTAGTGTGGCGATTTGTGGTATAGCATATGCCCCCTAATGTATGAGGTCAAAAGAGAAACTAATGGAGGAAATACATTGTAACTATGATAGGCAAGTGTGCATTGAAGTAAGTCCCGATGAAAGTTCACAGACAACTGATCCAAGAACAAAAACAACAACAAAAATCAAGTAAGAGTATTCTCTTCCTGAGTCAGACATACTCATTCTTAGGAGTGATGTAAGCATGGCCACTAAATTAAGTACAATGTAGATCCATGAGTAATGAAAATACAACTAATGTCCATGGCCATGAGAACTATACATAGTGGATCCATGTGATATATATAGAATTAGCAATCATGGCCACAAAAAACACATAGTGGATCCATGCAAATGTAGATCATAGCCACAAATGGATAGAAAATGGAGCTATGTCTCAAAATCAAATCAGAGGATATATGGAGCTAATAAAGTGAATTAATTGATCCTCTGCAAGTACCAATGTCACTAAGGGTGGTACAATCAATATAGGTAGGGCATAATAAAAAAATATGTGATACGCGTACTTCACTCGAAGTATTTAAAACAATATGCCATGGTATGAGTCTACACTATGTGAATAAATGTGTTGAAGTAAAAAATAGTGAGACACCGTTTGATTATTTATCATTGATTTATACCATTAAAAAATGAGAGACAACCCACCGATGATGATAATGGGCGTCAAGGTACCTAGTAAAATCTAACAAGTGAGAATAAATGACTTGATGTCGAACACCTAATAGAATCTACCGATAAGGGGACATTGATGTATTCCCATTGTCAATAGCGAGGGAACCTGCCACTGATGAATGAAAGCCCCAAGGTACTAAAAATGACTCTAGATCCCTATCCAAAGAAAGATGTGCTAAATTCAATAGGAAGAGAACCGCTGGAAGGAGGGCATTAAGGAATTCCCCATCATTCAACACGAGGACTAGCAGAAGGCCAAAGATTTGGAAGCACTCAGATGAAAATATTGTAAGGACCACATCAATGTACGACTCTGGCGTGCACCAAATGGAATAACACACGAAAAATACTCTTTGAATAGTAGCCAATGATGAAGACTACTAACAAATATGTGGAATCCACCAATGGGGTCAAATGGAAACCAATGTATTGCACGAATCCCTATGTGTGATGATTGTTGTTATCATATAACATAAGGGAAACCACTCATTCAATGACCAATGATGGTTTGTCATCTACTGAGCACAAGATCACCCATCAATGATGGAAATAGGCCCAGGGTGCAACTCTAGGTCATACTCTTAATGCAACGAGTCTTAGTTGATAAGAGTAGACTTTCCAACAAGAATTCAATGGGGACCTTCTATACTAACACGAGTGAAGTACAAAAATACTTGTGAAACTAAGATTTAATTGATTGACACGGGAAGGTCGACATGGAAAGTCAAGGATTTTTGCAGAGTGGCTGACTTAGACTGAAACTTATATTGAACAAAATCATGACACATTATGTGATCTAGGCAACATGAATTACAAACTGGGATACATCTGCGATACAAAAGGCATTGAAAAATGCTCCATATGACTAGAAGAATAACCAGATGGAGGAGATTATGCTCAACAATGAGAAATAAGTCTTTTAAGGCCATACTAAACCCAAAATAATTGAGACCCTGACTCAAAGATTGTGATTTGTTCAAGGGAGACAAGATTGCTTCCAAACAAAGAGATAGACGCTCCCCCCCCCAACTTTTTTTGTCTTTTTCATATTATTAAATCCCGAAAAAGAATAAAAGAATGCTATAGTACAATGGAGGAAATGAGTGTTGCGAGCAAGAAAACTAGTTCCAGAGCACAAGGAACATACCTATTCTCAATGCAAGGAAGCATGTGTAGAATAGGGACACTCAAGAGATGTCTCCTCTATGGATAAATGTATCGAGTCACAAAGGAATAAATTGAAAGGATAGAAAATGGTTCAACAACAACAAGTTGAAGCCGACATTAGGCCTAGAAGAACGAGCGGTCAATATGCAATGCAGTTACAACTCAACAAAATTTTGGAATCCTTGTAGGTAAGTTATCTATAAAACTATTGAGAGGAAGTCATGAGACTTCAACACAAAGACATGACGAGACTAAGCATGGCTTCCAATCCTACAGAAAATACCACAACATGGGTGTCAAAAATGCCAGTGAGGTACTAACTAGGACACCCATGAAGAGGTGATCTCTACTATTCGTAAACGACACCTTTAAAGCAACTTGAAGGTATAATGTCATGAATGAATGGGGTTGACCCCATGGAATATATGTGATCGATACAGATAAATTAATTGTGCAAGTGGAATGGAACCTATATTATATGCCAGTAAGAAACATGATACATGTTGAAGAGTCCAAAAAATGTTGACATAGGTAGCAACATATGTTAGAGGTATCCCATAGGTAATGGCCAAAACAATATTGAGAAGAAGATATGCAACTTCAATGCAAAGTCATGGTGGAAATAAAAATGACTCCCAAGACTATGAAAGTATTTTAGCATGGGTGCCAAACTACGAACAAGGTTCTAACTAGGGAACACATGAAGGACATGCTTGACCACATGAGTTACAACAGTTATGAACAAAAAAGAAGGTTCTGTGTTGCAACTCAATGGGGTCGATCCTAAGGAAAAATGAAATAGGAAACAGATAATGTAAAAATGCATGGAGGGGAAAATCTAACCTATATGCCAGTTTCAAGATCATTATATGTCAAAACGGATCAACATGAAAGAAAAAATACTAAAGAAAATTGTCTTCAAAGTTCTATATATAAGACCAAAAAAAATCACCCATAAGTTAATAAGTCTAGTATAGAAACCTCTGGTAGAAAATAAGTTCTATGGGATATGGAACTTGAAAACAAGAAACCCTAAAAGTGCAATATGTACAAAGGAATGCACAACCTTGCGACTTCTGCATAGTAGTGCTCTAGGTAGAGCCCATTGCTAGGCTTAGACCAAGGGATTCTTTGGTGACTAACTTGGAAATCTTCCAGTTTAGGAAGAGGTCGAGGATCCATAAGCACAGCTTCAAGGATGGCCTCATCCAAAGAAAATTCAACATTCAGGAATCCAGGACTCCAAAAATCACCAATAATAGGGCTCGAGGTCTCACAAACAGTAAGATCAGACTCAATAGGAAATGCCATATTATTCGGGCCAATAGGGGGAAGCAAGAGCTCCCATTCCCCCATTGGATAAAACACTCGATCAATTTCCAAGACCTTGTCTCAAGAAGGTGAACATAAATATAAATATCCCATCTCAGGAGCAATTGAACACCGAGGATAAGACACCACATAATTCACTTGTGGTGGGGAAGAGTCTACTCAAACACTAGGAACACATAAAGGGGAAACCTAAGCTGAAATAAAACTAGGATGTTGATTATCAAATGAAAGATGATCAATAGTGACAATGCTTCCATTGTGAGGGAAATTCATCACACGAAAGAGCGTAGACACCATGGCCTTCATAACATAAACATAATCACACCCAAGAAGCATATTGAAGTCTAAAGGTCCTGACACCACTAATATATTGACTAGAACAATATTCCCAGTTAAGGTGATATGAAACTGAGGAAGAGTCCCCAAACATTCACTAGGTCGTATGTCTAAAGTGAGCAACTCATTGGTAGTTGACACAATCTTGGGAGAACCCAATGCTTTCCAATATGAGGAGGATAAAATACTTGCAGAGGATCCTTTATCTAAAATACATCGGTGCATTCATTTCAAATAATATTTAAGAAAAAACATTATCTGGAAAGGTACAAAATAAGGAAGACGAGGCTCAACAATATCATTCCAATCAAAGGAAACCATCCTAGCACTTGGAGGGAGCGTACTCAAAGATAGTGGAATGCCCCCTTGTTCAAAAGGTACTGAACTAGAAATTCTAAGGACATGGTCGAAAGACGCATCACTCCTCAAAAGAAGAGTGGTATTGGCTAGATATTGCAACGATGAGATCACTTTCTTAGACTTGTCACTCTCCAAAAGAAGAGTGGGATCGACCAAATATTGCATTGGAATGATCACTTCCTCAACCAATGATTGAATAAGATGTGTGAAAACATGGTCAAGAGACACATCACCCCCCAAAATGAGAGTGGTATCGGTGGAAGATTTCATTGACACAACCAATTCATCAACCAAAGAATGAATATATTATTGGGAAGCCGAAGATGACACATAACTAGAAGGACCTTTAGACAAGGACCATGCTCTTCGTACCACAACAACAATAGGGAACAAATGAGTAAAGTGATCTCCTTTGCAAATATTACAAGGGAACTTGGGATTATGTCCTATTCGTATAGGCTTCTTGACTGTATCAATTCCCCCAATAGGACTTGTAGTGGCTAATGGGTTTCCCCCAACATGAATTGCAGTGGCTAGGTGTCAATGTCCAATATGACTTGCAGAGGTTGGTGACGTTTTTCCAGTATGAATGGAAGTGACTAGACTCATGCCCCCAACATGAATTGCAGTGGATAGGTGCCGATGTCCAACATGACTTGCAGAGGTTGGTGACGTTTTTACAGTATGAAAGGAAGTGACTAGACTCGTGCCCCCAACATTAATTGCAGTGGCTGGTTTCTTGTCTTTAACATGATTCACAGAGGTTGTTGACCTATCTCCAACATGACTAGCAGAGGTTGGTTTCTTTCTCCCATCATGACTAACAAAGGCTGGTTACTAAACTCCAGTATGACTCATAGGAATTGGACTTGTGCTTCTGGCATGAATTTCAGTGGTTGGTTGCTTTCCCCCACCATGACTAACAAAGGCTGGTGACAAGTCTCCAACATGACTCATAGAGGTTGGTGACTTCGTCTTCTTACTCTTCCTCTTCCTATTCCTTTTAGACTTCTGGTTACTAGTAGCAAGAATTTCACCAGAAGGAGGAGAAGGATAAGGATTAGACTTCACATATTCTAAAGGTAAAGGATCGACATCCATACGATTCCCACGACATAAATTTATTATCTAAGAAGAATCAAGAGCATTCAATACATTCAGAGTGGTCCACAATCAAACCAATAGTCCTACATTCAACCCAAGAATGTTCAAAGTGGCCATCAAGGGGGAAACAACATTTCCAAAGAATGGAAAAGCATAAGATCAACCCCCTTGGGCAGGGGCCCCTTGTTTGGTATCCTCAAGAACTTTGGCCATAACTTTCTTATGTGTAGGTTCATCCCTTGTGGGATTGTGCATTTCTAAAAAAGTCTCATGCACTAACTCTGGAGAACCAGTGGTATAAAAACCCACTCCTTCTAAGAGGAGGCTCCATGCTCTCAAGAGAAAGACCATGGGTCCTTCCTGACCAACATATCAGTTATTTGACCACTCTGAATCAACGATCCAAAACTGGTGATATTGACAACCTAAGACCAACTATACAAAGCGAAACTCCACTAAAAAGTCCTAAGAGAAACATCGCAAGCAAACAAATTCTACAAAAATTCTGCCCAGGTGGATGAGGTCCTGAGACCAAAGCAACAAAAAAGTGGAAAGGGACCTTTTGGACGAAGGCACGGGTTGATTAAGTTCTGAGAACCAACAAACGAAGGAGTGCGAAGCAGTTACCCCAACCTCCACTAACCAATCTTATCTAATGCAAGTACCCATGCTTCGTGGGAAGCCCTCCAACAACACTGAAAAGTGTGATACAAATCCTACCCCAGGGTCCACGGGAAACCCCTCGCAGTCACCTATGAGATCCCTAGGAAAAGAAAATAAGGTCACCAACTCGTAGTCAACATTCAAGGAGTACAATTAACAATCAGGATCGAATGTGTGGGCATGGTAACTAAGCCCGAAGCCTTAAAAGATTCACCTTTCATGGAGGTAAGGGAATTGATGAACCCCCCAATATAGGATCTCTCCACTACACTCAGTTAAGATTCAAAGGGGTTATCTCCTCAACTCTCCTTCACGTGATCTCGTGTTTGACTCCTATGTTAGAGGAGGCTCATGGATATACTTATATGACAATTAGGTTTGAACTCTCCCTAGGTTAGAATCCTATGTTTGTTTACCGGCCTTAGAGAGTTATCTCTCCAATCTTGATCTATGCCCTAACCCTAAAATTGTTTGTGAACCCTAGAAACAAAGTCTAGTGTATTTTAAATTTAACGTTCATTTTAATGGTTTTTTTTACTCCAAGGGCACGAAAGTGAAACTAATGTTGTTTGAAACTATTGAAAACAATGAAACTTATAAGAACACTCGCAAATAAAACTTTACACTAATCCTTCAATGAAAAAGAGTTAAAAAAAAGAGAAAAATGCATGAACAATCCTTCAAATATTGAAATGCAAATTTTTCCTTCCCTAATGCAAAATGCACTAAAGACCTGAATGATAGTAACCTAATTCTTCTTTGGAAAAGTTCAGAGGTAAGAGAACAAGAGAAGAACAAATAACAACCAAGTTATTTTATATTTTCTATTACTAAAAAGAAATGAAATGCAACTATGATGCAATTTTTTGTCTTTTCTTTCTATGAACAAAGGGAAGAAGGAAAAGAGGAAGAAAGAAAATAGACTAAAATCACTGGAAGGTAGAAATCAAATGGAATTGAAGCCTAGCCCCTTAATATTGACCTTTTGACCCACCTTGTGATGTCCTCGACCCTCAAACTGTTGTGGGGTATTCTACCCTACGGACTAATAAGCTAGGGCTCTAAACTTATACGCAGAAAATGACCCTTAAGACTTAACTTTTGACCTTCTACCCGAATCTGAAACCCCTTTCTTCACATGCATACAAGAGAAAAATAAACCAACCTTTTTCCGGACGGCTGAAGTAGATCCTCCGTTGAGTTTCTTGTCTTTTTGCTGCTGCTGCTCCTTCCACAAAGCTTCCTGCAATCAAACAATCCTATGCATGCATGCTACTTATCTATTATAGAGTTAGAGATAAAAACATAAATCAAATATCATAGATGAGACTCATGTATGCGGGACGAGAAAAGTATCTTTTTTCATTAACTTCAATATAAATCAACTTACAATGATTTCTGAGGCCGGTCACCGTTCCACGATTCTGATCCTGGGCTCTTCCTCTTATTTTTTGTCCTCCAACTGCTGCTTCTTGAGTTTCTCCTAAAGCTTGAGGCAAAG
>ML781407.1:691269-705302 GCA_009831015.1 Picea engelmannii
AACTTTTGACCTTCTACCCGAATCTGAAACCCCTTTCTTCACATGCATACAAGAGAAAAATAAACCAACCTTTTTCCGGACGGCTGAAGTAGATCCTCCGTTGAGTTTCTTGTCTTTTCGCTGCTGCTGCTCCTTCCACAAAGATTCCTGCAATCAAACAATCCTATGCATGCATGCTACTTATCTATTATAGAGTTAGAGATAAAAACATAAATCAAATATCATAGATGAGACTCATGTATGCGGGACGGGAAAAGTATATTTTTTCATTAACTTCAATATAAATCAACTTACAATGATTTCTGAGGCCGGTCATCGTTCCACGATTCTGATCCTGGGCTCTTCCTCTTCTTTTTTGTCCTCCAATTGCTGCTTCTTGAGTTTCTCCTAAAGCTTGAGGCAAAGCTAAAGGGTTGGGACAAAACTGGCTTGGCAATTTGGCAGAGTTCCTTTACTATGATTTTCCTCCCTTTTGATTAGTACCCCTACCCCTCCTTTTATAGGCTAGGAAGAGCTAGGGTTTTAGTCGAACTCTCGGCCATGCATGGCGGAGAGTTTCAGTTAACTGACAAAGAGCCCCGAGTCTCGGCGGAAACTTCCCTGATTTTTTGCATTGTTAGGTACTCACGGGCTGTTTTGAGCTAGCCCGCGGATACCCGCGTGCAGTAAGAGGACAACAAGCGGTTGCCCGCGCCCAGTGAGAAGTTAGGGCGCGGGTTGTTTGTTTTGAGTGGTTTTTTGAGGAAATACTCAGCATGGCTTTGGCTAGGAAGAGGCATGAGTTGGCCTGATGCCAGGTAAACCTGTATGGTGCATTTTAGGGTTATAACACAAACCCTCTGTCAGGAAACACAACCTAATGACTAAATCCTTGTTTTTTTTCTGCTCTAATACCAATTGATGACATTCCCATCCTTAAAACTACAGGCCAGGCCAGGCCACCAAATAAATTTCATGCTCTGATACCATACATGTTTATATGCATATCTAATGCAATTTTTAACCAAACATAAACATTTTGTTCATACATAGATAAATGCAGAAATGACAATAACACATACAATTAACAATTTATTTACATTCTGCTATCACAAAGCATAATGCAAAAATAACAGTAAAAGCATACATATAGTAATCACAAGTAAAAAACATAAATATAACAACATATATAAATACAAAATAGGTAACCAAACTTGGAAATAGTACTTATCTTTTAATATATGACCACCACCTATGGGCAGACCTTCCACGAACCTCCCAGCCTTAAACCATGCTACTCATCATGCTCAGTAGTGGGTCACCCCCGAGCTAGGACTAAACTCCACTGGGCAAGGGATTCATAGGCTTGGCAAGGACAACATGAAAGTCACATAGATCAACATGAAGGATTTTCTCCTAGGAGCCACTTACGCCCACATCCCACAGACCCTCATTCCCCACACGCCTGTCCCACCCCAGGGGTGTACACTTTCACTATCACAAGTCCATTGGTTGTTACACCTTCCTTTCCATGGCTTCAACAACAGGCTGGACCAGAAGTCTTAGAGTACTGTAGTTGATACAAGACTCCCTCCAGGATAACTCACTTCCCCAACAAACTCTCTCACCTGGAGAGAGTTTCTCACAGGCCTGACAACTTGCTCTTCAATCCAACTCTTTTGTCAAATGGACATGGGTGTTGTCAACTACAGAATTCGGCTAACACACAAGTGATGGTAACAACTGAAAAGGGGTAAGGACATATAATATGGAAACAAGCCAAGCTCAGCTAGGGAACTGTGTTGGCAGAAAAAACCAACCACTAAGATACATCACAGGCTCAGGCAATTACAGGTGCATCGAGATTCACAGGAAATACACATGATAACTCAAGTATAACTAAAGGCTCCAACAGTGCGTGCATCAGTGGGGAGTATGGTTGACTTCCATGTTGGCAACCATTGTGAGAGTATGGAGGGAATCATGAAGGAACCCCCAACGAGTTGAATTTCCCATCTAAAAAATGCATGCGCCCAGGTTGACACTTGTCTTCCTGAAGCTACATGAGTTCCACTTAACACTCATTCCCTTTCCCTAGGAACTTAGGACAACATAGGTTATCTCAAATTTTAGCCTCTAGGAAATAATAATATAATATTATTTCTTTAAAGGTAAGACCTCTAGCTTAGCCCCTAGTCCTAGACACTTATCCCCCTCCCAATCCCTACCTAGTGGAGCTTAGTCCCCCATAACTCTTTCTTCGTGGTAGGTCTACACGTAGCGATGTAATTTTATTAATGATGTGAGTATTTACATATACAAAATCATGCTCATGGCCTTAGTATCTGGGCTCTCCGGCCTAATAAACACATAAGTCTTCCAACTTATAAACACTTGGCTCACCAGCCTATAAACATGCTTAAAATTCACCAGGGGCTCGACCTTGGGGTGTTACAATCCCCTCCCCTTATTTTTGCACTGTCCTCAGTGCAACTTATTTACACAACATCAACAAGATTTTCAAAATATTCAAAAAGATGTGGGTACTCTTCCCTCATAGCATCTTCATGCTCCCATGTTGCGTCCTCAGGACCATACCATGTCCACTGAACCTTTACAAGCTTTATGACTCGATTCCAGAGTTGTTTGTCCGTCCAATCTAGTATGCACACAAGCTGCACTTGCAAAGCACCTTCTTGCTCCACCTGAATCACATTCCAATCAATCACATGATTAGCATTAGGTATATACTTCTTGAGCAATGATACACGAAATACATTATGAATAGTCATGGATGCAGGAAATGAAAGCATATAAGCTACTAGTCCAATCCTTTCTAGAATTTCAAATGGTCCGCAATATCTGGCTGTCAACTTGGAACAACTTCCTAGCTTCAGAGAACTTCTGTTGGCTTTCATCTTCAGAAAAAAAATGATCACCCACTTTAAATTTCTTGTGATTTATGTTCTTGTCAGCATAGCTTTTCTTCCTATCTTGGGAAGCCTTCAAATTCTATTTAATCTTCAACATTTTCTCTTCCATTTCCTTGAGAAACTCTGGCCCAACAACTTCCCTATCAATTGGGTTGTCCTAGCTTACTGGGGTGTTACACTTTCTTCTATAAAGTGCTTCAAATAGGCTCATCTTCAACGATGCTTGATACCCATTGTTGTAGGAAAATTCTACCAAGTGTATATAATATTCTCATTTAGATGGTTTGTCCATCACATACATCCTTAGCATATCCTCTATCACTTGGTTTACTCTTTATGTTTTCCCATTAGACTCAGGATGATAGGTTGTGCTGAAGTTTGGATTTGTTCCAAACCCTTTGAATAACCCCTTCCAAAACTTTGAGGTAAAATTTGGGTCTCTATCAGATACAATTTTCCTGGGACTGCCATGCAAGCGTGCTACTTCCCTCATATAAATATCAAGAACATCAATTTCCTTGTGAGTAGTCTTCAATGGAATAAAATGGGTGGCCTTCGTGAGCTTGTCTACCACCAGCATGATGGAATCGTGTTGCTTGTTTGTTCTGGGTAATCCTGTGATGGAATCCATTGTCGCCACTTTCCACTTCCACTGAGGAATGGTTAATGGCTGCAGCAACCCAGCTGGGTGTCTATGCTTAGCCTTGACCTTTTGACACTCCAATCATTTGGCTATGTACTCTGCAATTTATTTCTTCATGTCTGGCCAATAATATTGGATCTTGAATGATGAAAATGTCTTTTGATATCCTGGCTGTCCCACATAAGGTACATTATGCATCTATTTTAAAACCACACTCCTCAATTCCAGAGAATTTGGTACATAAACTAAGTTCCTGTACAAAATTATTCCCTCAACTTCCAAGCTATAACCTTCTATTTTTTGCTGCATTTTACCTTGCTTCAATTTAGTTACTAATTCCATGTACTGTAGATCAAATTTTGTAGCCTCAAAGATTCTGCCCTTAAGGTCCGTCTGATACATGCTAATGGCAATAGCATGTAGTTCATGCACTCTCCTGGTGAGTGCATCAACCACCTTGTTCTCCTTTCCTTTGATGTGCTTGATATCAAAATCATACTCACAAAGAAATTCCAACCATCTAATCTGCCTAGCATTCAAAGTAGGCTGATCAAACAAATACTTCAGACCATTATGGTATGTCCTCAACTCAAACCTCTTTCCCATGAGGTAGTGTCTCCACTTCTTCAAAGCGTGAACTATGGCTACCAACTCCAAATCATGAGTGGCATAGAGCCTTGCATTCTCTTTCAATTTTCTTGACTCAAAACATATCACAAATCCATTCTGAGTAAGGACTTCACCAAGTCCTTCTTTGCACGCATCTGTGCAAACCATGAAATCTTCATCTGGATCTGGAATCTTTAGAATTGGAGCACTGGTTAACAACTGCTTCAATTGCTGGAAGCTCTTTTCACATTCTTCTATCCATTGAAACTTCTTCCCCTTCCTTTGCAAGGAATTTATGGGGTGAACTATTCTTGAAAACCCTGGAAGGAACCTTCTGTAGTAGCCAGCTAGACCCACGAAGGATCTAACTTCTGTCACATTCTTAGGCGTTGTCCACCCTTTAATGGCCTCAATCTTTTCAGGGTCCACTTCTATCCCTTCTTCAGATATGATATGCCCCAAATAGTGAATTTTGTTTTGATAAAATGAGCACTTTCTCAATTTGGCATACAACTGATTCTCTCTTAGCACTTGCAACACCATCCTCAAATGATGCTCATGTTCTTCTTCTGACTTGGAATATACAAGGATGTCATCCAGAAAAGAAATGACAAACTTGTCTAGATATTCTTGGAAAACTCCATCCATTAAACACATGAAAAAAACTAGGGCATTTGATAACCCAAATGGAACCACTGTGAAGTGATAATGACCATACCTTGTCTTGAAGGTGGTCTTGTTGATGTCTTCCTCTTTAATCCTTACCTGATGGTATCCTGAACTGAGATCAATCTTTGAGAATATCTTTGCATCCTTTAATTGATCAAAGATATCATCAATCCTTGGTAGAGGATACTTTTTCTTTATAGTCACTTTGTTCAACTGTCTGAAATCGATGCACAATCTCATTGTCCCATATTTCTTTTTCATGAACAAGACTGGGGAACCCCAAGGTGACACACTTGGGCATATATACCCCTTCTTCAGAATTTTTTCCAGCTGCATTTGTAACTCCTTCAGCTCTGGTGTACTCATTTTGTAGGGAGTCTTTGATACTGAAGCTTCTCTAGGCATTAAATTAATAGAGAAATCAATATATCTCTTTGGGGGTAGTCCTGGTACCTCCTTGAACACATCTTCAAAATCTTCCAGGACTGCATGATCCTCCAGATTTGGCAGCTTATCCTTAGATGCTTCCTCCATATGGGCTGCAAATATTTGACAACCCTTCCTGTAACACTTCTTCAGTCGCATTGCTGAGATTTATCGAACAGTAACTGTCGTGGGAATTCCTTGGAATGTTATCCGATTTCCTTCCTCATCCAAGCAAGTGAATGCCTTGTTATGGCAGTCTAATATGGTATGATGTTGTTCCAACCAATCCATACCAATTAGGCAATCATATGATCCCAACATAAAGATGTTCAAATCTTCCTTGGTACTTAGTCCATTCATGCCCATTGGACATGATTTAACCAACTCAACAACTTTCCTCTTTGCTCATGTAGCCAACTGTACCAACCAAGCTTTCTCATTCTTGCTTCTTAGAAAAAGAAATCTTTCCACAACCTTAGGATCTATGTAACTATGACTAGCTCCCGAGTCTATTAAAATAGTAAAGGCATGGTTATTGAGCATACCTTTGAATTCAATAATGTGTGATTGAAACTCAACTTGCTTGTTGTCCAGGGATGCATAGATTCTTGGTACTCTTCTGCCCATGTCCTCCACTATTTATGCTTGCTGAACATGGTGAACAATTCCCACCTTTCCCTTTATGTGAGGGAAATATCTATACCTATGATCTCCATTACAACCCCAACATTGCATAGGTGTCTGCCTTGGATTTTTCCCACCTACTTCACCCATCTCGGGCTCCCTAAAAACTAGCTTTCCTTGAGAATTACTTCTGAAAAATCGTGGCTTGTTTCCCTTCTTCCTCTGCTCTCTCTTAAATTTCTTCTTGTCTTCCCAAGATTTTTGGAAAGCACGATTTCCTTTTTGCTGATCATATAATCATTTTTCTCTCCTTATAGTTTCTTCCAGAGTCTTGGGATCATCATATTGGATTTTATCACTGATGAGAGATGGAAAACCACTCAGATACCTTTGAATCTTAAATGTCTCATCTTTGATGAAAAGGAAATACTTCAACAACTCCAAAAATCTTATTTCATACTCATCAATGGACATACTTCCCAATTTAAGTTCAAAGAACTCTTTCATTTTCTTGTCATAATACCCCTTAATTAAGTACTTCTTTTCAAAAAGCCTCTTGAATTCCCTCCAAGTAACATTCTTCTCTATAACATGCTTCACTTGTACAAGCTGATCCCACCATATGGATGTCTTTCCTTTAAGTTGGTAGATGAAAATTCTTCCCTCTACATGAGAAGAATAGTTATGTAGTTGGAAATATTTCCTCATGCCCAACAACCATGCCTCATCATCTTCATCCTTCTTATGATCTCCATCAAAAGTAGGAGGTTTGATATTATTCATTTCTCCTTTCAACTCATCCACCCCAAACCTCCTATGTTTCCTGACAGGGGATGGAATTGAGCTACTGTGTGCTCTCTTATGGGAATTCTTTTGGGAGTGTTGGTGATGTCTGCTACCACTTCTTCCTCTTCTTTCCTCATCAGGGGATTTGTGGTTCTCTGATTTTCTGGAACCACTCTCCTTATCCAATTTATTTTCAATTCTTTCTAGGCTTCACATCAACTTCATATTGAAGTCCCCCTATTTCTCCCTAGCTCTCATAAGCCTTTTGTTATCTGCCTGGTGAATTTTGACATATTTTTGCAAATTCTTAATGATTTTAATCGTGTTCACTTCTTTGTCTATTTCTTCTCCATTCCCATTGGATTTTGTTCCTTCAATTCCCAAATGGAAATCCATTCATCTAGATTCATTCCCTGGAATGTAAGCATCATGTGCCTCCTCCATTTGTCTACACTATGGAACAATTCAATTCGATGCTGTCAATTCGTAACTCTGCAAAAAATGTGTAGTCAACTAAACTTTTGTCAGGTTGTCAGTATTTAATAATTTTCCAGAGTAACTTAAACAATTTGATTCAACAGAAAGAATATCAGACTCCATTTTTGGTGGGTCTGTGTCGATCCAAAATCCCCATGATTCTATCTCTAAGCTCTATTATGTTCTGCAACAATTCACCTTCGGGCGCTAGCCCCTTTTTCTTCATTTCTTAACTTGCATGTGACCATGGCTGTGACCAAGTGCTAATAGTTGGGCGCTTACTCAGCGCTTCAGATTTTCAAACTTCGGGTGTTTTCAACTCACCATGATGCCAATCTCTTGAACTCCAAACTCACGAAGTTCGCAACTGATGTGAGATGAATCAACGGTCCCTGCTCTCTACCAAAATCGACGACCACAATTAGCTTCAGGACTCTGTGCTTTAGGTTTACAAGGCTTCAATGCCACAAACCTCTGGAGTGACAACTCTCCAGAGTGTCATATCTTCTGACACACATCCATGATGATCAATGATCACGATGAACTCCGGTGCTTCGGCCTTCGTAAGTTCTTACTCCACCCACTTGCACTAGCTTCCTCCGAAATTCAAGATCTGGCGCCACGCGTCCCCTGCGACCATCAGGGGCCCCACTAACCGTGCTAAAGAAGAGTTTCATGTGGATGAATACTAGAAGAGGGCACGACATTCATGTGCTTCTTGAATTTGGAACTTTGGCATGTTTTTACAATTTCTTCTAACATTTCCTCCAAACACCAAATTTCTGAACTACTTAACCTTCCGGGGTCTACGTAGTACATCTTTCATCATATAAGGTGGTGAAAAGTTCCCCCATGTGTCAGATTGATTTTTGTCCAACAAGGTCGTCAGAGTTCCATTTGGACTGAGACATGGCAGGACTAAGGAAGTCCATGTCACCCTGGGTGACGTCATCATGCCACTTCACTTCGTGAATTCAGGCTTCGAGACTTTGGAAGAATTCACCTAGCACACCCCGTTTTTCCCAAACGTCGAAATCCTAAACTAGACAATCTACTAACGTGTGTCTCTTTCGATGAACGGTCCAGATTAACTCCAGACTTTGGGACTTCGTTCTTCAGAAGGTTTTACCTTAGCATACATTTTTTCTCCCGAACTTTGAACTCCCTAACTGTTGTGTGTTCTACGGTTCACAATCATCCATGCCTAGATCTGACGGCTCATATATGCTTTCATCACTGTTGCACCTTACCACTTTCCTTTGACTTGAGCTAACGACTCTAATCTAACTTTGTCCAATCTAACGATCAAGATCTTTTTCCCAGATCTACAATGTAGATCCTCTCCTGAACTTCATAACTTCAGGCTTTGGCCCCTTCTGCTCTATAACACGCAAAATCCTCCGAAGTCGCGAAGTCTGAAGTACTTAGGGGTTTAAATTTCCTACACCTTTTCTAAATATGACGACTGTGAAGGGTCTTCCTTCTCCCGAATAGGTCCTACATCCCAATGCAACGATTGTTGTGGCTTTGTTCTCTGTTTCCATTCTGTAAACCATTATACCTCCCGAGATTTTGAACACAGTCCCAATGATGCTCTGAGGTTCATAATTTGTCTTTCTCTACAACAATTCACTATGAAACCTTTGTTTCATTAACCACTAACATGGCCCATCCAGGATCAGTGTCGAAACCATGGCTTTGATACCAATTTGTGACGTCCTTGACCCTCAAACCCTTTGCTGGGCAACACTACCTAATGATTGAATCCTTGTTTTTTTTCTGCTCTGATACCAATTCATGACATTCCCAAACTTAAACCAACAAGCCAGGCCAGGCCAGGCCACAAAATAAATTTCATGCTCTGATACCATATATTTTTATATACATATCTAATGCAATTTTTAACCAAACATAAACATTTTGTTCAAACATAAATAAATGCGGAAATGATACTAACACATACAATTAACAATTGATTTACATTATGCTATCACACAACATAATGAAAAAATAACAATAAAATCATACATACAGTAATCACAGGTAAAACACATAAATATAACAACATATATAAATACACGAAAGGTAACCAAACTTGAAAATGGTACTTATCTTTTAATATATGCCCACCAACTGCGTGTAGACCTTCCATGGACCTCCCAACCTTAGACCACGCTGCTCATCATGCTTAGCAGTGGGTCACCCCGAGCTGGGACTAAACTCCACCGAGCAAGGGATTCCCAGGCTTGGAAAGGACAACAGGAAAGTCACATAGATCAACAAGAATGATTTTCTCCCAGGAGCCACTTATGCCCACAGCCCACAGACCCTCATTCCCCACATGCCTGTACCACCCCAGGAGTGTACACCTTCACTATCACAAGTCTATCGGCTGTCACACCTCCCTTTCCAGGGCTTCACCAACAGGCTCGAACATAAGTCTCAGAGTAATGTAGCTTCTATGGGACTCCCTCTAGGAGAACTGACTTCCCTAGAAAACTCTCTCACCTTGAGAGAGTTTCTCATAGGCATGACAACCCGCTCTTCAATCCAACTCTTATGTCAAATGAACATGGGTGATGTCAACAAAAGAATTTGGCTAACGCACAGGTGATGGTAACAACCGAAAACGGGTAAGGACATAGAGTATGGCTGCAATCCAATATCAACCAAGGAACTGCGTTGGCAGCAACAACCAACCACTAAGACACAACACGAGCTCAGGAAATTACAGGTGCATCAGGCTTCATAGGAAATACATAGGATAAATCAAGTATAACTACAAGTTCTAGCGGTGCATGCATCAGTGAGGAGTATGGCTGACTTCCAAGGTAGTGACCATCATGAGAGTCTAGAGGGAATCATGAAGGAAACCCCAATGAGCTAACTTTCCCACCTAAAAACTGCATGCCCCCAGGTTGACAGATGTCTTCTTGAAGCTGCATGATTTCCACTTAACACTCGTTCCCTTTCCCCAGGAACTTAGGACAACATAGGTTATCTCAAAATTTAGCCTCTAGGAAATAATAATATAATATTATTCCTTTAGAGGTAAGCCCTCTAGCTTAGCCCCTAGTCCTAGACACTTAGCCCCCTCCCAATCCCTACCTAGTGGAGCTTAGTTCCCCCATAACTCTTTCTTCGTGGTAGGTCTACACGCAGCAATGTAATTTTATTAATTATGTGAGTATTTACATATACAAAACCAGGCTCATGGCCTTAGCATTTGGGCTCTTTGTTCTAATAAACACATATGTCTTCCAGCTTATAAACACTTGGCTCACCAATGTATAAACATTATTACAAGTCTACAGGGGCTCGGCCTTAGAGTGTTACAGACCTAAAAAACTGTATAAGCAAAAGACTAACCAAATAAAGAGCAAGAACTTGCTAGCATGATTTTCAAGTATTCAGAGGCTTAATACAACATTCAAATAAAAAAGAAACCATAGAAGGTTTAGAAAGTACTGAACAACCAAACTAGATCTTCCCAAAACTCAGAGGGTGGCCCAAAAACCAATTTCTCAAGAAAATACATGACTGTATACATAGTCAATAGTGTAAATATGCTATTGGAACCAAGGTGAATCACATATATACATGATTAAGGCAAAGACACATTATGTATGGTTCAACTAAAATCAAATAAAGAGATTGCAACTCCAAAGGGAAGCTTCCAAAAACTTGGGGAAAGTTTCTAAGATGGAAATTGCTTTGAGAGAAAGCCCAAAAAACAAGAAAACTACATAAATCAAGAAAACACAATATCCCTAAGACCGAACCAAAATAGGAGAAATCCTCCCTAGTATGGTCACCAATTATGTACGATATTTTTACCCTTTGGCCTTTGGGTCTATGTTGCAACATAGCCTAACTGTATTTAAAAGGTAGAACCTACCCTCCCACACACAAAATTATAATAAAATAACTACTTCGAAGAGAAAATAGATTCTATAAGAGATCACACCTTGTATCCTAACGTTCGATGTAGTTCCTTGCTCTCAACCTTTGAATTTCTCTTGATCTCTGCCTGTACTAACCTGCTAAAGGAGATCAAGTCTATAATACTACAAGGCAATTATGAAATCATTTTATACATGCAATGTGTGAATTCAAATATGTAAATCAAGTTAACATATATAAGTAGATTGAACGAAATTACACATATATGAAGGGAAAGATAAATCTTTTATTGAAATGATATAAGTATGTAGTTACAACCTGACTCTAACCATCGACACTACCTCGAAGCCAACCACCTAGGTTCCTCCACTTGACCCTTCAAGCATCAACTCGAAAAAATGGTTCTTCCTTGAATGACCCATAAGAAATAGGAACACACCCCACGATTATATATGAGAGAGGAAGGAATGTTGGAAAACAAATTTCCAAATCAGGGGATGCTACTGAGAGGTTCAGGGAATAGGGGAGCTTGAAAATTGTCTGCATAATCTTGTACAAAGGTTGTCTCCCCTCTTACATACACCCATAGGTTCTTATATACCATCCTAAAGAGGTTGATATGGTTATATTCCATTGTGTATGGGCCAAACTGAAAACCCTGCCTAAAAATGTGGATATTTTTATTTTTCACAAAATTCAAGGTATACATGGTTTTTACACTTGAAAATGGTGTATATACGTAATTTTCACATGGGTGAATAATGCATGACAACAAAAGTGTTGTTTTTTGGATGAATCTGATGAAGGAGAGTGGGATTTAGGTCTGCAATCTAGGGAATGGACTAGGTCATCTCACAAATGCAACTATAGTGTGGAAATTTGTGCTATAAAAGATTCCTTGAATTTATTTTGAGGACATGACAAAGGTATTCATGGTGATACCAGCTGAAAATTGGACTTGAGTATGGTAGTCTTCAATCCTACCAAAATGCCAATGGATTTTTTTTCTTTGGTTTATTCTCAATGTCAAAGTAAAGATTTCCAGGTTGGTTGTATGCATTCATGATCTAGATTTATGAACGGAACGAAATGAAACACAAATATATAAAATTAACATAGATATAAAGAGAACAATAATAGAGATACAATGAAACCTAACTTCTATTCAATAAAGAAATTTGTTGAAATTGTAAAATGCAAAATGAAACAATCTTGCTCGAAATGGTGGTAGCTAATCTCTGAGAAGAGATGTAGCGTCTACGTGCATTTGTATGAGCCCATTACAATGAGGCCTTTATGCCTTTTTAGCATCAAGAAGTAATAAGTAAACCATAGACATCCAAAAACATAACCCTAGGAGATGAAGCACCGAAATTCATGAGAGCCCCGATGGGGTAAGTTGGTACATCAACTTCTCAGGGTCATAACTTTTTCATTAGATATATGTTTTAGGCACACGATAACCCGTTGGAAAGGTCTATCAAATGAATACAATTTATTCCATCACACTTTGAATACATCTATAGTGTGACTATGGAGGGCCCAAAAAACATTGTTCAGGGCCTCAAAACGACCTCATAAGTTTAGGACCCGAAAATCTAGAAAACAATCTGCCAAGATGAAAACTGTATGTGAGCCAGTTGGAAGAGGTGGGTGACCACTGATATCCACCTGGATCAATCCTCCCACATATGAAGAAATGGTCTCCATTGCGTTGAGTTCCAACATCAGATGAGGAAATTTCTGCTAATTCCTGTAGCATGTAGTTCATGCACTCTCCTACTGAGTGCATCAACCACTTTGTTCTCTTTTCCTTTGATATGCTTAATATCAAAGTCATACTCATAGAGGAATTCCAACCATCTTCTCTTCCTAGCATTCAAAGTTGGCTGATCAAACAAATATTTTAGACCATTATGGTCTGTCCTTTTCTCAAACCTCTTTCCCATGAGGTAGTGCCTCCACTTCTTCAAGGCATGCACTATAGATTCCAACTCCAAATCATGAGTGGCATAGAGCCTTTGATGTTGGCAAATATTGAACAAGCAACAAATGTGTATTGATGGTTGTTGTCATTGATGGTAACAACGGAGTTGGCGTGCAGAAGAGAAGGAAGACAGATATCCACAACCACAGGATCTCATTCAAATTTCCCGAAAGAACGAGGGCCGTCAGATCAGACAGAAGATGCGAGGGAGATATTCCATTGGGAAAAACCAAGGTGAAATCCCGATTGAATCTGGACCGTCAAATCCAGAAAGGATCAGGATCGTTGATCACTGCTCTGTACGGATCGGGGTTCGGGACTTTGAAATGTCCAAATCACTCGTCAACGAAAACCCCGAAATCGCGATACGCGATTTCGCGATTTGATCGCAGCCATTAAATTAAGCAGGGATCTGGACCGTTCATTTGTATGGACGCGTGGCAGCCAGGAGGCTACATCGGAGATTCGGGGATCGGGATTTCATAATGCAAGAACACAATGCAACGAAAACCCCGATTTCGCGATATTCGAAATCCCGACTGAATCTGAACCGTCAGATCAACATGTGATCTGAACCGTTGATCCAACTCACGACAGCAGACCACGTCAGCAAAGGGACACGTGGCACAACCAGGGAATGACAGGTGTCAGGCAGATTCAGCACTTCAAGCACAGGTATGTCACGAATCAGAGTGACACGTGGCAGTGTTTAACACGTGTCAAAACATGTGTGACGTCAACAGAGGCATCGACGATCGGGACTTTGATATGTCAAGAACACACTACAACAGAAACTCCGAAATCGTGATATGCGATTTTGCGATGTAAGCTGAGCCATTGAGCTAGAAGTGATTTGGACCGTTGATTATCTAAATGGAGTATCGGGGATCGGGACTTTGGAATGACAAAGTCACTTGACATCAGAAACCCCGATTTCGCGATATGCGATATCGCGACTCAATCGTAGCCGTTGAGCCAAGGTTATACCTGGACCGTT
>ML781407.1:705402-725206 GCA_009831015.1 Picea engelmannii
CTCTGGATGCACTACTGATTTCATAAGAATATACAACAACTGATCTCTATAAAGTAGACTAAGATTTTTCAGTGAAAGAAAACATAAAAAGGAATTGATAGCTCAAATACTGATTCACCCCCCCCTCTCAGTATTTTCCAACATTTGATGCTCTTTCAATTTTATGGATTCAAAACATATCACAAACCCATTCTAACTAAGGAATCCACCAAGTCCTTCCTTTCATGCATCTGTGCAAACCACCAAATCTTCATTCGGATCAACAATCCTCAGAATTGGAGTGCTGGTTAACAATTGCTTCAATTGTTGGAAGATCTTTTCACATTCTGTTGTCCATTGAAACTTCACCACCTTCCTTTGCAAGGAAGTGATTGGGTGAGAAATTCTCGAAAACCCTGCAATGAATATTCTATAGTAGCCAACTAGACACATGAACGATATGAATTATGTCACATTCTTAGGCACTTTCCACCCTTTAATAACTTCAATCTTTTCAGGGTCCACTGCTATCCCTTCTTCGGATATGATATGCCCCAAATAGTGAATTTGGTTCTTATAAAATGAGCACTTGCTCAATTTGGCATACAAATGGTGCTATCTTAACACTTGTAATACCATCCTCAAATGATGCTCATGTTATTCTTGTGACTTGGAATATACAAGGATGTCATCCAAAAAGACAATGACAAACTTGTCTAAATATTCCTGAAAAACACCATTCATTAAGCACATGAAAACAACTGGTGCATTTGATAACCCAAATGGCACCATTGTGAAATTGTATTGACCATACCTTATCCTGAAGGTAGTCTTATTGATGTCTTCGTCTCTGATCCTTACTTGATGGTAACCAGATCTGAGATCAATCTTTGAGAATATCCTTGCATACTTTAACTGATCAATGAGATCATCGATCCTTGGCAAAGGATACTTGTTCTTTATAGTTACCTTGTTCAATTGTTTGATATCAATGCACAATATCAATGCCCCATATTTCTTCTTCACGAATAAAACTGGGGCACCCCAAGGTGACACACTTGGGTGTATATACCCCTTCTCCAGAATCTCTTCAAGATGCATTTGCAAATCCTTCAGCTCTAGTGTACTCATTCTGTAGGGAGTCTTTGATACTGGATCTGCTCCATGAATCAAATTTATAGAGAAATCAATATCTCTCTTTGGGGGTAGTCCCGATATCTCCCTAAACACATCCCCAAAATATTCCAGGACTGTATGATCCTCAAGTTTTGGCACCGTATCCTTAGGTGCTTCTTCCATATGGGATGCAAATAATTGGTAGTCCTTCCTGTAACACTTCTTCAACTGCACTATTGAGATCTCTTGGACAGTAATTGCCCTAGGAATTCCTTGGAATTCTCTTGGGTTCCCTTCCCTATCCAAGAAAGTAAATGCCTTGTTATGTCATTCTAAGAGAACATGGTGTTGGTCGAACCAATCCATACCAATTAGACAGTCATATGAACCCAATGGAAGGATGTTCAAATCTTCCTTGGTCCTTATCCCATTCATGTCCACTGGACATTATTTAACCAACTCAACAACTTTTCTCTTGGATCCTGTAGCGAGCTATACCAACCATGATTTCCCATGCTTACTTCTTGGAAAAAAAAATCTTTTCACTACCTTAGGATCTATATAGCTATGACTATCTCCTAAATATATTAAAATAGTAAAGGAATGGTTATTGATCATACCTTCTACTTCAATCATGTGTGATTGAAATTCTGATTGCTTGTTGTCCAGGGATGCATAGATCTTTGGTACACTTATGCCTATGTCCGCCACTATTTATGCTTGTTGTACATTGTGGAAAACTCTCACTTTCTCACTTTTGTTGGGATAATCTATATACTTATGGTCTCCTTTACAACCCCAAAATTAAATGGGTGCTTGCCTTGGCATTTTCCCACCTACCTCATCCATTATGTGCTCTCTAAAAGATGGTTGTCCTTGAGGACTATTTATGAAAAATGGTGGCTTGATCCCCTTCTGCCTTTGTTCCCTCTTAAACTTATTCTTGTCTTCCCAAGCTCTTTGGAAAGTAGGATTTCCCTTATGTTGATCATATAAGCACTTGGCTCTCCTTATGGTTTCCTCTAAAGTCTTGGGATCATCATATTGAATCTTATCACTGATGAAAGATGGAAGCCCACTCAAATACCTTTGAATCTTAATGGTCTCATCCTTGATGAAGGAGACACACTTCAACAATTCTAAAATTCTCCTTTCATACTCATAAATGGTCATGCTACCCAGTTTGAGTTCAAAGAACTCTTTCATATTTTTTTCATAATACCTCTTGGTTAAGTATTTCTAGTCAAAATGCTTCTTGAATTCCTTCCAAGTCACATTTTTATCTTTGATGTGTTGTACTTGCCCAAGTTGATCCCACCACATGGATGCCTTTCCTTTCAGTTGATAAATAACAATTCTTCCTTCTGCATGAGAATAATAGTTATGCAATTGGAATTACTTCCTCATGCCTAACATCCATGTCTCGACATATTCATCCTTCTTGTGTTCACCATCAAAAGAAGGAGGCTTGATTTTGTTCATTTCTCCTTTCAATTCATCCAACCCATACCTCTTATGCTTCCTGACAGGGGATGGAATTGAGCTTCTATGTGCTCTCCTTTTGGATTTCCCTTGGGAGTGATGGTGATGTTTTCTACCACTCCTTGATCTTCCCTTTTCCTCAGGGGTCATGTGGCTTCCTGATTTGCTGGAGCCACTCTCCTTATCCAACTTCCTTTAAATTCTGTCCAAGCTCTTCATTAGCTTCATATTGAAGTAGTCATACTTCTCTTTGGCTTTCATAAGCATTTCATTATCATCCTTATGAATCTGGACATATGACTGCAATTTTCTGATGGTCTCAACCAGATTTATGTTATCATCATTTTATTAACCATGCCCATTGGAGCTTGTTCCTTCAACTCCCAAATGGAAATACATTCCTCTAATATATTCTTCCTGACTGTAAGCCTCTTGTGCATCTTCCATCACTTTGCACTCTGTGTTGATTATGTTCTTCTTGACAGCTGTTAAATCTGCAAAAAATGTGCAGCCAACAGAACTTTGTCAAGCTAACTGTCTCAACAATTCATGAAAACATGAACCATTCTGGTTCAATAATATATATCATACTTCTTTTATTCTAATTTCCTGAGAAATTTATTGTTTAGATCCAATTTATGGGTGAATAGTTATATTCTACTGTTCAATACCTTTCCAATGCCTGTTTCCATGCTCAATTTTGAGTTTTGAACAGAAAGTTATGGATACTTGAACAATTTGTCTTTTCAGTGATGTAATCATGTACATGGATTCTTCCAACTTAGAGTCGAATTATCTCTTGGATCCATTCTTCAGGTTTACAGGCATTCCTTACTTCTTTAGGTGTAGGTTTGTACAATCAAGAACCTCATGGGCTCTTTCTCTAAGAACTTTCCTGTTCTTAAAAAAACATTTCGAGTGTTATCCCCTTTTCTTCGACCCCCAAATTCATGTGACCATGGGTTGTGACCAAGTGCTAGGCTGATAGGTGATTATATGAAACTTCGGCACTTTAGAGCTTCTGGATTTGGAGAATTTCACACCTTCTTCTCTCATTTATTCTAAATTCCAAACTCCCTAACCTTTTAACTTTTCTGGGCCCACGTAATACTATTGTAATCATATAATATGATGACACATAGCCCCCATGTGTCAGACTACTAATTGGTCCAACAAGGTTGACAAAAGTACAATTCTAACTGACACATGGCATGTCCAGGGGAGGTCCGTGTCATCTCTATGGATGTCATCATGCCACATCATACCATGTGCTTTGTCACTTCATGGCTCAGACACTTCAAGCTTCAAAGGTTTTCACAACTCCAAACTTTCAAATACCCCGCATCACTAAATTGGTGAAATCGCGAAGGAAGGTGGATCAATGGTCCATGGCTTCCCAACATCCAACGACTGATATTTACTACAAAACTCTGGATTCGGGGATTTCACAAGCACTTCTTCACAAATGTCTCGAAGTGCAGAATTACCAGAGATCCTCTTCTTCCTCCATGTGTCATCTCCCGATCAACGGTTAAGATTAACTCCAGCCTCCAAGAGTTCTTTATTCAATCAACTAGCTACACAATTCATTCAGAGTGCCAAGTCTCTGGACCTTGGGATCTGGTGCCACGTGGTAGAACACTAGAAGTGGACACGTGGCCCAATCTGAGGAGTGACACATGTCAATTTCTAACTGGAAAAATTAGTCTTTTAAAAGAACAAAACACACTGACACATGGCACGCATCTTGTGTACTCACGTCACCCCAGGTGAATTTATCAAGCCACATCACTTCATAACTTTGGGACTTTGAGACTCCAAGACTCTGGAGATCTGGAAGTTCTTCAAACATTTTTTCCTTGAACGTCAAATTCCTAAACTTATTAACCTCTCGGGGTCCACATAGTACAACTGCCATCAATCAAGGTGGTGACACATGGCCCCACCATAAAGTGACATGTGCTAGGTCCCAATTGGTACTAAGGACCTATCAAACATACAAAAACAAGTGACACATGGCAGACCTAGGGTAGGTCCACGTCACCCTAGGTGATGTCATTATACCACCTCATATTCGACACTTCAGGACTTCAACGATTTCTTCTCATCAACACTTTTTCAAAACTGTTGAACTGTCGAACTACTGACTGTCAAATAAACTCTTCTGTAGCTTCGAGACTTTGGTGATTTCTTCTCATTGGCACCTTTTCAAAGCTATCAAATTGTCGACTGCCGAAAAAATGCTTCCCGTAGATTCGGGACTTCAACGATTTCTTCACCGTGCAATCTCCAACGGATTTCCCTGAACACTGAACCGCCGAACCACATTGGGAAAATCCAATGGTCCACCTTCTCCCGAATGATCTACGACTGAGAATCACTATGGGACTTCTGAGCTTCGTGGATATGGGACTTTGGGGCTCCGGGACTTCAAGAGACTTCCCACACAACACCACAAATCCCCCAAACACTAGATTCCTAAATAGGATAATCTGTCAACAGGTGTCCTCAAACACAAACGGTCTAGATTAACTCTAGAGTTTGGGACTTTGGGAGATTTTCGTCGTGGCAGCTTGAGGAATTGCTTCTCCCAGAGTGTCGAACCTCCAAACCGCCGAACTACCTGGGAAATCTAACAACTCTCCTACTCCCGAATGATCTATGATTGAGAGTCACTCCGGGACTTCGTAGCTTCGTGCTTCGGCTCCTTTCTCAATAGAACTTAAAAAATTGCCAAAGTAACGAAGTTCGAAGGACTTGATGGTTAACTATCATGCATCTTCTCCAGATCTGATGGTTTTGAGGGATCTGTCTTCTTTCGAACATATCCAATGGCCCAAATTTAAACTTTGTGGCCCAATACCATGTTTTTCGTGGTTCATCAAACTGCTATACCTCCTGAGCTTCTGAACACAACCAAGGTGTTCCCTTGGCACTCAGGAACTCGTTGAAATTCGAATTTTGTCTCTCTCGACAACAATTCCATCTAATCTTTTTCTTCCATAACCACTTAAATGACCCAATTTAGGCTCAATGCTGAAAACTAGGGTTTGATACCAATTTGTAACGTCCCCGGACACCCAAGCTGGAAAGCACCACCTCAAAAACCAAACTGACCAAGTTCTGATATAGATCCGTAGCACACCCTAGTCTTATGCCACTAGGCTATGCATGAACTATTCAAGATCACACACACACACAAACATATATATAATGCAAATTTAATAGATATAAACATTCTGCTCATACACAGATTCATGCGGAAGTGACAGTAAACACATACATGCAATAAACACAGACAATTCTGATAAAATTCATACATGTACTTAACGCAACATGTAAAATTAACATAGAATTGGTACTTATCTTTTTATTAAATCCATCGACTGCATGCAGAACTTCCACAAACCTCCCAGCCTTAGACCACGTTGTTCCAAGTTATCAATAGTGGGTCACCCCCGATATGGGACTAAAATCCACCCAGGGTAAAGGAAATCCTAGTTTAGGCTGAGACTAGGAAAAGTTGCACAATGCAATAGGAAGGATTCCCTCCAAGGAGCCTACTTACACCCACCTCTCACAGAATCTCATTCCCCACATGACTGTCCCACCACAAGAATATACACCTTCATTATTCCACAGTTCATCAGCTTCTCCACTTCCCTTCTAGGGCTTCAACAACTGGTCAGATCAGGAATTCTCAGAGCTATATAGCTATTGCTGGACTCCCTCCAGTAGAAATCACTTCCCCAACAATCTCTCTCACCCGGAGAGAGTTTCTCATAGGCTTGACAACTTGCTTCCTCAATCCACGGGCCTGATAACCCACCTCTTCAAAACCACAGGCCTGAAAAACCTGCTTCTTCTGTCCAGCTCCTAAGTCATACGGGTAAGGGCGATGGCAACAAAAAAGATCGCGCATGGCACAAAAGATGGAAGCAACAAAAAATGTTAAGGCTGGGTACGACTGAAGTGAGTAGTGCATGATAGTTACAGAGGTCGATGATGGAGGAAAATGGATGGTTGTGTGAGTGTGTGAGTACATGTTGAGGATGGAAAGAATGGCGAGTGAACCCCCACAATGACGGATTCCCCCCCATAAAACTGCATGCACCCAGGTTGACACATGGGTCTCTTGGGAGCTTGTTCCTCTCCACTTGGAGTTTGTTTCTCTCCACTTCGATTTCATTCCTGTCCACTTGGAGTACGTTCCTTTCCCCAAAGGAACTTAGGATAACATGATTTATTTCCAAAACCTTATTATTTTAGGAAAATACATTATAATATTCCCTTGGGTTAAGCCCTCAATCTTATCCCTTTTTCCCAGTCTCTCAACCCCATCCCTTTTCCTACCCAGTGGAGCTTAGTCCCCCATATCTCTTTTTTCGTGGTCAGTCTAGATGTAACAATGTATTTTATATTAATGATATGGATAATTACATGTACAAAAATCAGGCTCCATGGCCTTCAACATCTAGTCTCTCCGGTCTAATAAACACATAAGCCTCCCAACTTATAAACACTTGGCTCACCAACTTATAAAAATCATTAAACATCATTTTAATTTAGCAAGGGGTTGACCTTGGGGTATTACAAAATAAGTTAAATGCTATGGTGACGCAAAGCTTAAATCACTTGTAGAGGAAAAAAATGAATGGATTAAACTCAAGACGGGAGGAAGAGGACATATATCATGAAGGAAGAGATAACTACATAAGAGTTAGGATAACAAGGTTTACCTCCCAAACCTTAGTATTTCATGAAAATACATTATAATATTCCCTTGGGTTAAGCCCTCAATCTTATCCCTTTTTCCTAGTCTCTCAGCCCCATCCCTTTCCCTACCCAGTGGAGCTTAGTCCTCCATATCTCTTTCTTCATGGCCGGTCTAGACAAATTGATGTATTTTATATTAATGATATGGATAATTACATATACAAAAATTAGGCTCCCTAGCCTTCAACATCTAGGTTCTCCACCCTAATAAACACATAAGCATCCCAACTTATAAACACTTGGATCAACAACCTATAAACATCATTAAACATCATTACAATTTAGCAGGGGCTCGACCTTGGGGTATTACAAAATAAGTTAAATTCTCTGGTGATGCAAAGCTTAAATCAATTGCAGAGGCAAACAAGGAATGGATCAAACTCAAGACAGGAGGAAGAGGGAAGATATCATGAAGGAGGAGATAACTACATAATAGTTGGTTATTCAAGAAGTGCTAATAGAACTCATAGACATCAATCACCTCTCTCATCAAGTAAATTTTATGCATTTGAATATTCCATAAGTAGTCCAAAGGTGTCTCCTGTTAGGCACCAAAGAAGAAGACATGAATTGAACAATTTGCAAGGGCAGTTGAGGAATATTAAGCCACCATCATTTGATGGTGAAAGAGAAAGGGAAGATGATGTTGAATCATGGTTGCATGGACTCAGGAGGTATTTTCAATTGCATAACTACTCATCAAACCTAGAAGACAAAATTTCCACTTACCATCTACATGGAAAAGATGTTATCCGATGGGATAAGCTTAAGCAAGTTGAGCACATAAATGAGAGCAATATCACTTGGAATAAATTCAAGAAATATTTTCAGAAAGAGTACCTTTCCGAGCACTTCTATGACAATAAAATGTAGGAGTTCTTTGAACTCAAGCTGGGAAGCATGACCATGGCGGAGTATGAAAGGAATTTCTTGGGACTTCTAAAGTATGTTGGGTTTATAAAAGATGAAAAAGTGAAAATAAAAATGTTTTTAATTGGACTTCCATCCTTTTATAAAGATAAGATTCAATATGATGAACCTAGGACTTTGAATGAGACCATCAAGAAGGATAAGTACATGCATGAGCAAGGAAAGGGAAGATAGTCTTTGCAAAAATATTGGAAGGACAATAAGAAATATAAGTTTGATCAGAGAAAGAAAGTATTAAAACCTCCTTTCAACAGAAATAACCCAAATAAAAATCAGCTAGATCAATATTCTAAGGATGAATCCAAGAGAGAAGACTCCTTGGGAAAAAGGGGAAGACCACCAATCCAATGTTGGGGATGAAAAGAAGATCACTTGTACAATAATTTCCCTCACATAAAAGGAAAAGTGAATACCATGCATAACATCCAAGGGGCTACAACAATAGAAGACATGGGAAGAATATATGCAACCTTGGATGATCGAAAAGCAGAGTACCAATCCAATATGATCGAGGTGGAAGGTAAGACAATTAATCATTTTGTTGTTATTTTAATTGATTCAGGAGCAAGTCATTGTTACATGGATCCTAAAATAGTGGATAGATTACATTTGGAGAAAAGTAAGCTTGAAAAATCAAGTTTGGATCAGCTAGCCACTGGGACAAAAAGAAGGATCAATGAGATGGTCATAGGTTGTTCCATAAGTCTTAACTGAGTGAATATTAATGTTGATCTAAATATAATACCATTGGGATCTTATGATATTCTAATTGGAATGAATTGGTTGGACATGAATCATGATGTCCTATATTGTCATAACAAGACATTTACATGTCTTGATGAAGAAGGAAAACAAAAAACTGTGAAAGGAGTTCCAAGACCCATTTCTATAAGGGATATTTCAGCCTTACAACTTAAAATATGTTTTAGAAAAGGATGTTGATTGTATGAAATCCATGTGGAGGAGACAGAAAATACAAAGGGGCGAAGCCTTGAATAATTTTCGGTACTACAAGAATTTGAATATGTATTCCAAGAAATACTAGGGTTTCCACCAAAGAGGGAGATAGATTTCTCTATTGATTTAGTGCCAGGAGTTTCCCCAGTATCAAAAACACCTTACGGAATGAGTACACTAGAATTAAAATAATTGCAAATGCACTTGGAAGAATTGTTAAAGAAAGGGTACATACGTCCAAGTGTTTCACCTTGGGGAGCACCAGTACTCTTTGTCAAAAAGAAGCATGGAACATTGAGGTTATGTATCGACTTTAGACAGTTGAATAAATCCATTGTGAAGAACAAATATCCTATACCCAGAATTGATAACCTCTTTGATCAACTAAGAGGGGAATATATATTTTTGAAGATAGACTTGAGATCAGGATACCATAAGGTAAGAATCAAGGAAGAAGACATCCATAAGACAACCTTTAGAACCAGGTATGGACATTATGAATTTATAGTGGTTCCATTTGGACTGTCCAATGCACTCATTGTCTTTATATGCTTAATGAATAGCATATTCAGAAATTATTTGGATAATTTTGTCATAGTATTCCTGGACGACATACTTATCTATTATAAGTCATAGGAAGAGCATGAACAACACCTAATATTAGTATTGAAAGTGTCAAGGGAACATCGGTTGTATGGCAAGCTTAGTAAGTGTTCTTTTTATTGAGAACAAACCCATTACTTGGGACACATAATTTTAGAATAAGGTATAGCAGTGGATCCAAAGAAGATTGAAACCATTAGAGGATGGAAAACACCCAAGAATTTTTTAGAAGTTGAATCTTTTATGGGATTAGATGGTTACTACAAAATATTTATAGTAGGGTTCTCTAAGATTGCTCATCCCATCACTTCCTTGCAAAAGAAGGGAATTAAATTTGAATGGACAATTGAGTGTGAAGATAACTTTAATTTGTTGAAATAATTACTTACTAGTGCACCTATTTTAAAGATTACTGACCCAAATGAAATTTTTGCGGTATGTACATATGCATGCAAGGAAGGACTTGGTGGAGTCCTCTCTCAAAATGGACATGCCATTGGTTATGAGTCTAGAAAGATTAAGGAACATGAGAGGAACTATACCACACATGACTTGGAACTTGTTGCCATTGTTCACACATTGAATATGTGGAGGCATTACCTCATGGGGAAGAGATTTTCATTAATAACAGACCATAGTGATCTGAAATATCTTTTTGAACAACCAACTTTGAATGCCAGGAAAACGAGATGGATGTAATTTTTAAGTGAATACGATTTTGATATCAAGCATATCAAAAGAAAAGAAAACAAAGTTGTTGATGCACTTAGTCGAAGAGTACATCTCATGCATGCTACAACCCTTAGTATGCATCAATCAGATTTAAAGAGAAAATTTTTAGATGTTGTTGTTATAGATCAACATTACCTGTAGGTAAAAGAAAGCTTACAACAAGAAAATGTACAACAAAAAAAAAAAATATGAGATGAAGGAAGATGGATTACTTATGCATAAAAATAGAATTTATGTTCCTAGTTCCAGAGAACTTAGGAATTTGGTATTAAAATAAATGCATAATGTTCCATATGTTGGACATCCTGGTTACCAAAAACAAATTGCAGTAGTAAGAAGCCAATTCTTTTGGCCAGGAATGAAGAAAGATGTTGTTGATTACATTTCCAGATGTATGGAATGTCAGAGAATGAAGGTTGAGCATAGGAACCCAATGGGTTTGATACAACCATTACCAATTCTAGAGAATAAATGAAAAGTGGTAACCATTGATTTTATAACTAAATTGCCTAGGACGACAAGACAACACGATTCAATCATGGTAGTGGTTGATATATTGACAAAGGTTTCTCATTTTTTTCTTGTAAAATCACTCATACAACAATTGATAATACATAAATCTACACGAGGGAGATTGCTAAGTTGCATGGGATACCTAAGGAAATTGTTTCAGATAGAGACACAAAGTTTACTTCAAATTTTTGGAGGTGATTGTTTAAAGGATTTGGTACAAATATGAACTTTAACAAAGCATACCATCCATGGTCAGATGGGTAGACAGAAAGAGTAAACCAATTAATTGAAGACATGTTGAGGATGTATGTGATGGATAAGCCATCTAAGTGGAAAGATTACTTGCACTTGGTTGAGCTTGCCTATAATAATGGGTATCAAGCTTCATTAAAAATGATCCCATTTGAAGATTTGTATGGTAGGAAATTATATACTCCAGTGAGTTGGGACAATCCAGTAGATAGAGTGATACTTGGGCAAGAATTGCTCAAGGATATGGAAGACTAGATGGTTAGAATTAAGGAGAATTTAAAGGAAGCTCAAGATATGTAGAAAATTTATGCAGATAAGAACAAGACAACTACATAATTTAAAGTGGGGGAACATGTGATTTTAAAAGTGAAGCCCAAGAAGAGCTCTTTGAAGTTGTGTAGCTGTACAAAGCTAGCAACCAGATTGTATGGTCCATTTGAGATATTGGACAAAATAGAGCCAATTACAAACATGCTTTCATTGCCTGCTTCCATGCATGTGCATAATGTATTTCATGTTTCTTGGCTAAAAACAATGTACATGATCGTAACCATGTTATTGATTGGCATCTAATTCAAGTAGAGACAGAGGGAGACTTTCAGGTCCAACCAATGCATATATTGGACAAAAAAGTCAAAATGCTCCAAAATCAAGTTATAGAGCTGGTAAAACTCCATTGGACCTGCTACAGTCCTGAAGATGCTACTTGGGAGCATGAAGATTCCATGCGAGCAGAGTACCCACAACTTTTTGAATAAATTTTGAAATTTTGATTTATGTTTTTTATATGCACCGAGGAAAACACCAAAATAAGGGGGAGGGGAATGTAATACCCTGGTTTTGAGCCCCATATTAAATAATATATTTTTGTAATTTATGAAAGGCTAGAGTTCCCAAACAATTAAAAGAGGCCAGAATGCCCATGAAATGTAATGTTTTGATCATTATTAATAATAAATACATCATTGGATGCTAGATGGACAAGGACAAGAGTTATAGGGGGTTATGATTCCAAAAGAGAGGGGGCTTGAGAGGATAACTGTTTATTTTATATTTTTATTTACCAATTTTTGTTTTAATGGGGAATATCCGTTACATGAACTTCTTAGGGTAAGGCCATGTGGTTCTCTAATTTCAAGAAACATATAAAACCATCCTTGGTCTGTTTGGGGTTTTTTTCACTCACTCACTCATGGTTCATTGTTCATGGTTCAGACTGTTCATTCTATTCTATCTCCATTCATTCTTTCACCCATTCTTCATTCCTCATTCATTTTGATCTTGGCTTGGGAAAGAAAAATGAATTGTGGAGAGGAGCCATGGTTTTTTTGGTTGTAATGACTACTAGAGTATTCCAACCTTGAATCAATGTTTGCATGATATGCATTGGCATGTGTTAATTTTTCCCCACAACTACGAATCCTAAGAATCCCAACATCGAGATTCTTGACCAGATGCACTAGAGCTCTGGAAGGGGGTGGACAACCTAAGGGACTGCTTGGCAGAGAAGGGGGTCTATTCTCTTGGGTTGTGCAGGTTGGGTAGAAGAAAGATGGTGTACTTTGGATTGCTTTGTGTGTTGAGAATCCTGCGAGAGCTTGAGTGTTGAATGGGTTGGGATGCTGAGTGACACCCTAGAACCGTTCTTGTGGATTCATAGCCCTGGCTCGGGGGTGACATTGTTGTTGAGACTTGGAAAAACATTGTCTACAGTTGGGTGGAACGTCCTTGGTATGAAATCAATTGGTGATTCATTTCATTAAAGATAAGTTCTCTCTCTCATGGTTTCATTTACCTGTATATTTATTTCTGCTGTGTATTTATTTATGTATGAAATTTGTATCTATAATATGCATGCTTGTTGGTTATTGTTGTGCATGACATGTGGTTTATTTATTTTATGTTGTAGCATGAATATTGATCTATGCATGTGAATATTTCATGTCTCTTTATTAATTAAAAATTTATCAGAATTCAAAATTAGTTCAGACGCGATCTTGAAGTAGCATGCCCGCTTGTGGGTGGATAGGTATGTTACAGACCTCCTCCAAATCCTCTTCCTCCATGGCCTCCTCTGTTTCCCTAATTACCTCCATGCGGTATGTTATAATGAGGTCCTTTATTATACTGCGACTTCTAGTTTATACTGTTGTGGTGATGTGCACTGCTGTGCATTATTATACTATTGTTTCCCTTGAAATTGGTGTACATTATATTGTGGTTGTGCTGCAAATTGTTGTGTGAGTTTTTACTGTGGTTTCTGTATAGTACTATATTGCGGCTAATGTGAATATTGTTCTATTACATGTTCAACTTGCACCATGAATGATTTTAGGGGCTAAATTTCGCTCATGGGCTAATTTTCCATGGTTTTTCCAAAAACGAGATTCGCTATTTTAAAAATGATTCGCCCAAATTATATAGGATAAAATTATTTTACCTTAAAAATTGCCAAAATTTTATAAAACCTATATAAAATACTTAGAAATTTGAATATTTTTACAAAAATATCGCCAAAAAATTATAGTTGACATATAAAGGATTAGTAAGATTTGCCAAGGTTTCTACATTTTAAAATAAATTTCCATCCTTAAAATCATCCCTGACTTGCACCCTATATGTATCTGCTATCCTTTCTTTCATCATTGCCAAGGTTCTACAGTCCTTGTCTTCGTGTCGAAATGACTTACAAAAGTTACAAAATGTACTCTTCAGAACTGTCTGATATTTTTGCATCAGGGGGAAATGATAGGGATCATTCCCATGTGTTTTGTAATTATCACACCATGGTCCTCCTGAATATAAAGGGTTTGGCATACCCACTCCAATATACTTTGAAAATAATGGAAATTCATTCTTGTGACGGCTTTCTGTCCTGCACATCGTACACCAAACATCTTCACTTTTCTCCTTTCATTTTTTCTAATTTAACTGGAATGTTAAGTTCTTCAGATACTTTTTCAGATATTGCTTCATCTCTTCCATAGCTGGATCTGTATACTTGTATTGGTTCTCCTCTAGTTGTAAGGTTGCCTGCAGGGCCTCACCCTGACTTTGGAATTTATGTTGTCTAAAAGGATTCTTCAAGTGTGGCAACAAAGAATTAACAAACAAATACCTATGTTGTGTATAAATAATAATGTACTTTAACTTACCTTTTAACCTATTGAATTTATGGTTCACTTCCCAGACTGATTCTCCTGTTTTTTTCTTGATATCTATCATTTCATTCATAAACTAGTATTTTGAACTTGGCTTCTGAAATTCATTTATTAACTGCCTCTTCACATCTGCTACAGTTGTAGGTGTTCCCATTGGATTATTTGTTGAGAGACCCATGTACCAATATAATGCACGGTCTCTGAAAGTGGTTGCCAACTGCACAACCTTTGTATCATCATCTGTAATCTACTTTTCTTCCCATATCTTCTTACAAGTGAACAAATGTTTTTCTGGGTCATCTGACCCATCCTCTCAGAACTCTGGTAACCTAATGGTTGGATCTTGTCCTTTCATTGTAAAATTTGTTGAAATACCACCTCTGCACAGTGTAGAGACTTGGTTGCTACTTATTGAACTTGCACTTCTACTACTGGACCCACGTCTTGAAAAAATTATTGTACCACTAATCACTTGCTGGTTAACTACTTTTTCTTCTTCAATTGTGTTAGTCACACATGAGGTTGTGGGTTCCACACTAATTCAGATATGGAATGGAGATACTTCTTTTGCATTGGACCTGTGATCTCTGTTTCTCCTCTCATATGTGGTGCACAATATATCCTCAATATGCCATATGGCGCGAAGATCCTCTACCTCTTCCTCATCATTGTCCAAGTCCTCTTGCTCCACTACAAACCTCTTCTTATTATTCATCTTATACTAGTAAGATCGTCCGCTACGTGTCACACCTGCATTCCTTACGATTTTCCTGGTCTGATCATCATCCATCATGATGGGGTCCATTGCCTCCTTCTTTTGGATACTCTCCAAAGCCTTCTCCATTTCTCAGATATTCCTTGGTACTTCCCCCAGCTCCTCCATGCGAGTAGAGTGACCTAGTTGTCTGATTCCATGGTCATCACGCCTTTATCATGTAATAATATCTTGATCGACATGTAAAGTTACCTGATGTACCTCCCTCTAGGTCCCCTCAAGAAATATTTCTTTACAACAGAATATGATTTCGTTGTATATACTACAAACTCAGTGATAAACCCCACAGTAATGTTGTCTAACCAAAAATCCACACTGTGTGTGAATTTATTATTAACTCTTTCCAACCGCACAATATTTTTAGCAGTCCACACTACTGGCCTAATTTGGTAGTCAGATGGGTATCCTTCAATATTAACAACAATTCCTGTAATAATTGTGGAAAGAAACAAAAATATGCTTCATGCAAATCAATAAACACATACCTCTGTAGGTACTGGCACGATGTATACCTGGATACCTTATTGTCTTTCTGCGTGAACTCCAACTAATTTGTCTCTAACCATATTTCAATCTCTTGCTTCATATGATTCCATGGCCTGAACATCCCTTTCTACCACTGCATCTTCTTCACCAAACCCATTCCCGACTCTCCTTTTGAGTTCTATCCAGCAACATAACCATTTGTTGGAATTATGGGCTGACCCAGGTTCTACCTTAGTTCTCCAGAAAAACCCTTATCACCATCGACCCTTCTGGTAAACCAAAAGGCTACAATGCACATAGAGTGCATAGTTCAGTCTCACCCGATATGATTTATGGGGGACTGCAGGACGCATATGTCTGGAGTGATGGAAGGGATTGGAGGATGTTATTTCTTATTTATTATTTCTACTTAACCATGCATTCTATTATACTATTCATCAGATCCATTCATTCATCCATTCATTTGCATATTTAATCTAGTGCGACCTATAGATAAATTATCTATTCATGTATCTAACCATTCAATGATAACTACATAAATTGAAAACATTAAAACACATTGCACACATGGTTTTACTGTGGTTCACTGCCCCTTGGGGCTACGTCCACAAATATATTATGCTTCTTTTCTTATTCATCCAAAGGCGTTGCATGCATTACATCATAGTAAAGAGTAGTGAGGAGGACCAGGATCTCACCAAGCTCCACAACTTGCGACCTTAGCCTCAACTACTTTGACCTCATCTAAGCTCTATAGCTCTCAAAACAGACTTCGACTCACAAAAAATCCAAAACATGTTCTCCAAAACATATGACAAGATACTTCTAAGGATCGATAGATGCCTCAACCTACTTTATATCTCTTCTATTTATATTACAAAATTGGGTTAAAACCCATACAATACATCCCAAAACCCTAACCCTAACATGGCTAGGTCTTGTCCACATTTGCATCGGATTTTCGCAAATCCTGTTGCGCGCTTCTTTTCCTCAAAATGCGGCACGATCGCTTTCTTGGTCTAATCTTCCTCATTTGCTGTGTTGTTCTCCCAAAAATTCCTGCTCCAACAAGACCCAAGAAATAATGCATCATATCCAGGTCTTTCATCTCGAACTATGATTCAAGCTTTCTCTTGCACTCAACGATGAGTTTCTCATTTCCTGTTAGAAATAGGTCATCCAATATCAAAGGGAAACCAATCCTAGGCTTATCAAAATAATTGTTTGTCATATCCTTCCCTAGGTCCCTGCTTAAGCGTACAAAAATTTCTTCAATCTGTAGACATGAGACTCCTTCTCATGTATCTTTTAATATACCTAGACCGAACCCAATTGTAAATGTAAATGCAAATGTACTTAAGATGGTGAGCTGTTTGATATCATTTTGTATGCAACTTTCATGGCATAGTGCATGCATGTACTGCACAATAAAATGAGGAACTGTGCACATTCGCTCACAACAACTTAAGTGCGCATGATTTTGAGGCCAGGAAGCCTTTATGTACATGCTGTGTTTTATAGGCCGGTGAGCCAGTTTTGTGATGATTTGGCTGGAGAGCCTAGATGTTAAAGGTCAGTGCGCCTATTTTTGTATATGTCTCATCATTAATATAAAATACATCACTACGCGTAGACCGACCACGATAAAAGAGTATGGGGAACTAAACTCCACTAGTTAGGGAAAGGGTGGGAGGTAAAAGTTAAGGAAAAGGGGCTAAGCCAGGGAGCTTAAGCCAAAAAGGAATATTGTATTAATATTTCTTAAAGTATAAATTATGGATAATTATTTTATCCTAAGTTCTAAAGATGGGGACAAGTGGGCCAAAGTAGCTCCCAACATGACAAGTGTCAAGTTTGGGACATGCATACATATTGTTTGGACTTAGTTCATTTCCCATCATTCTTCCATCACTCTTCCCATCATTCAGTGATCCGGTCAATCATCCATGAGCATTCACACACTCATTGAGCTATCTTCTGTACCTTCATGTCACTGTACCTAAACCTGTATCCATATCCATGCTTGTTTGTGTAGCTGGTTAGCTTGGGAGTTGGACTGAAGAAGCGAGTTGTCAGGCCCATGGGATATTGAAGAGGCGGGTTGTCAAGCCCATGAGCAATTTCTCTCTGGGTGAGATAATTTTTGGGAATTGATTTCCTGAAGGTGTTAAACTGTAGCTACAGGGCTCTGAGACTTCCTATCCAACCTGTTGTTGAGGCCTAAAAAGGAAGTGGGGCGTCCGAAGGAATGTTGAGCAGAGAAGGGGCACACCTCTTGGGGTGGGACAGACATGTGGGGAATGAGGGACCGTAGGTTGTTAGTTGAGTTGGCACCTGTGACAGAGTCTTTCCTGTTGTCTATGAACCTTTAGCCTAGTTAGGAATCTCTTTACCCGGGTGGAGTTTAGTCTCATCTCGGGGGTGACTCATTGCTGAGAGTGATGAGAAGTGTGGTCTAAGGTTGGGAGTTTCGTGGAAGGTCTGCACACAGTTGGTGATATTCTTACCAAGATAAGTGTCAACTATGTGATAAATTTACATGCTGCATAATTATTTACGTGTGTATTTTTATGGATTTATCCTGTGTATGGTTTATAAATGTTTTTATATTTATGGGTATTTCCTGCATATGTTGCATGTATATGTTTAATGCCATTTCCGTATGAATCTGTGTATTTATAGTATGTATTTTTCTATTTACGTTTTATATATAAATTTCTGCAAGAGTTTTGTATGTATATATTTTAATTGCATGCAGTTCGAAAAAATTATGTGGCATAGATCAGTTGGATGCTTGGTATGTTACCGTATGTTCTGCAGAGAGAAAGAAAGAGTTCTCTTGTGTATCATGGCCCGACCTGGGTGGCTGAGGACGTTACATATCTTGTGGCTGCTCTATGTACACTTCTTCTGACTAATGGAGCAAGTGTCTCATCATAATATTCTCCCTCTTTCTAGGAGAATCCTCTGGCCACAAATTAGGCTTTGTACATCTCTATGCTACCATCAACAACATGTTTGATCCTGTAGGTCAATTTGGAAGTCACCAATGAATTCCCTTATGGTCTTGTTATCGCACAGTTTTTAGTTTAGGTCATAGGCTACAGGATAGAGGACAAACTGGTGCAACAGGAACCTTCCCCACCCAATGTCACCTCGATGGGGAGGTTCTTTTTGTTTAGGGAGGTTAGCCCAGGGGAGACGTCCCCGGTAACCTAGGGTTTGAAGAGGCAGAAGATACAAGGTCAAGTTTTAAGAGTTCCCTCCTCACAGGTTACCACTAGTGTTAGATAGTTCGGCTAATCAGCCAATAAAAGAAGTGTATGCCCCGTTGAAAACACCTGCCCGGAACAAGACAATAGCAACACAATATATGTATTTGCAGGCTATGACTCAAAGGGTTAGTACTTCTTTAACTATCTGATTTCATTCAATAAGCAATGCAATAGATACAAGATGAATTCAACGTTTTGTTAATTAGCCTATGAAAGATTATCAATTCATCAATATCTACCAAAATGACCAAGCCAATAGTATATCCAATTAGTAATTTGTTCAATAAATGCTTGACGTCATCACTCAATTGCTTATATTACACCTTTGTTGCGTCAATATGAGATATCCAACTATGACGTCAGCCTTTATTAGGTTAGCAATGTTAGTTAGGGTTTCAAATTTAGGGTTTTAAAAGGTTGTTTTGTACACTAAATCTTCAACGTTGGAGATCTAATCAATGCCTTAGGGTATATGGAGTCAAAAGTAAGGGCACAAGGTCTCGGGAGGATGAAAACTTAGAGACTAGAAGGTAGGGTTCTATGGTGCTACAAATGCAGGGCCCTAGAATCAAAACCCTAGAGGAAAGAGGCGCACTCCGGTGTTGCTTAAGCAAGGCCTCGTGGTCTTTCCTCCTTCTCTAAATAAACTTGGCAAAACGGCTAGCTCAAAGTATAAATTTAAGGGAGAAAGTGTTGCAATGGCAAGGCCTTCAAACCCTAGAAGGTGAAACCCTAGGTGTAGGCAATCTAGGCCTAGGACGTCTCCT
>ML781407.1:728064-768325 GCA_009831015.1 Picea engelmannii
CCAACCACCATTGTAAGCCCGGGTCCCATGTCCAAGTGCTCATGTGAACTCCCCGTGGAAGATTTTGGAACCCAATAACCAACTCCAAATGATGCTCCAAAGATTGACACCTATCATGTGGATCCAAATAAGAAGATCCATCCTCATAGTGGAAAAGGGTCGTAGCATAATCTGGAATGAATAATACCACTGTAGAATATGTAGACTGAACGTTGGTAACTAGCTCCTGATGTGAGACATTGATGTTCTCTACAGAAGGTGGAGTAGAGTCATCAAAAAATAAAATATGAAAGTGGTTGTCATCCCAGAAATGACAACTATCCATATACCAATCATCACAATCAGCCTCAAAATCATACCAAACATATATTTCTTGATTATATTCATTCCTGAGGCCCTCCATAAGAAATATCTCCTCCATGTTATTCAATGAATCTTGAATACTACGAAAACTATCATTGAGGCCATATGTGAGGCTATCTGTGAGGCTGACTGTGAGGCCATGTGAAAATGCATCCAATTTGTCATCCAATGTGTGAAACAATTGGGATTTGAATGATTCAAGAATTTCTTTGAGGTTTTGAGAAGAAATAGCCATCTGAGCATCCTATGAACTCACCCAATAAGTTACGGCAGAAAATCGCGGTTTTTTATGGAAAAACCCTAAAAAACTGTTGAAGTTAAAATGCTCATAACTTCACTTCCCGGACTCCGTTTCGGCTGATTTTTTTTTTGAAATTGGGTGAAATTGTGAGAGGAACTCATATATTTAATTTTTTTGAGAAAATTCAGCCTCCATATTCTACATAAACAAAAACAAATTGCATCGTCGTACGCGGAAAATACCCTGAAAAATTGCAGATTTTAAAACTTCAATATCTTCACCTTCCGGACTCCGTTTTGGACGATTTGGTTTTTAAAATTGGGTATTTTTCTGAGAGGAACTCAGATATACAACCCTTTTCTGAAAATTTTGCACAGAAATGTACCAAAAATTTCGAGAATGTCGCGGCCCTCTTTTTTCTGCTCCGAAAAAAAAATCTGCAAAAATAAAAAATATTTGCCCACAATGTCTGCCCAAGGAAAGTGCTCTGATACCACTTGTTAAGAACCAAATACATGAATAAAAAATATGACAATAGATCCAAAGATATCTGAATACAATCACCACACAAGATCTATGAAACCATATAGAAAACCACAACTTTATTATAGAAACCCTTGAGGTAGGGCGACACCATACAATGGATCCTATTATGGAAGGGATCATCTCCTATTCACTTGCCTCTTCGAGGGGGATTCCTCCTATTGAGCTACCGCTCCAAACACAATAATTCTCTTCATGTCTCATTACATTGCTTGAACCCCTTTATATAGTGCTACCATCACCTAAGGACATTCTAGAGGAGAAATCTTCTAGAAGTAGAACCTTCTAAGAAGTCCTCTTACATTTATTATATCTAATTACCATTTTATTATATCTAACTACCATAGTGGGCCTTATTTAATAATATAGTGGACCTAGTCCACCTTACATTGAATGACTCCACTATTATCACTATGGGCCCTCTGCCCCCCCCCCACTACCTCTCTAGCTACCTTACACTGGACCAATTACCTCATGGAGCAAGAGTCTTCTCTGATGCAAGTCCAAGCCGATGGTGATGGATGCTGCTGCTGCTGACAGGACAATTCTGATGAAGAAGAAAAATGATGGGCTCTCCAGGGCCATCCTCAGGTCAATCCTGCTCTCGGTACTCCATGTCTAGGACCTGTGGGCCTTGAGACATGATCTCCTAGTTATCCCTAGAAATCAGGGATAATAGGTCTCAAGGAAAAATCCATATCCTAGTCCTTCTAACTGGATTCCTCCTCTGTCACCGAAACATGGGAATCTTCCCAGGAGGTCTCATATCTCCTTGAAGCCTCTAAAGCTTTGATCTAGCCTCCTCAACTCATGGCACCTGTCTATTAGTCCTGGAAGACATCTCTCTCTCCCATCTAAATCTGAGGAGGAATACTTTCTGAAAGCCTCTAAGCCACTAACTCTCTCTGAGATTAGTCTCACTCTGAGTCTCCATGCTCCCTCTAAAGCGTGACTCCCTTTGAGTCTATATAATCTCCAGAGAAATCTACTCCCTCTATATGTGATTATCCCCTCTAAAGTCTAATCTGCTATGAACGGTCCAGGGGGGGTTTCTCCTCCCTACTATATTGTGATGGATAACTCCCTCTAAACTCTAGCTCCTTCTAAGCTAGTAATTGGTGTGGCCTCCTTCCTCACCACTGGTGGATCCATCTTCTCCTTCTTATGATATGTCTCATCAATGATATATATCTTTGCATCCTGCAAAGTGTCACGAGACCATGCTGGTCTCTTCCTGGTTACTGCAACGATTCTAGGTAGGCCCTTCTGGCTCTACTAACTAATCTTGATGATATGAAGAGTGATCAAATGAACCAGAGAGATATGTTCGATCATCTTTGGAGCCTTATTATCCTTACAATTAATCTCCATATGAGATACTTTGTCTCTCACAAAAATACCCTTCTTTCCAGAAGGTTTTAACTCCGTCCTCTTTTCTTTGGTACATGGATGTATATGGTCGTATATACAACTTCTTATCTGGATAGTCTTCTCGATGTCTCAAAATAGAGACCATCTAATATGTTACCTCCTTCAACTGTCACTATAGCTCCCCTTAGATTTATCAGATGTGACTTGCCCAGAACAAGACCAGCAACAAGGGCCGGAACAAGATCAACAACAAGGGAAAACAATAGACAAGAATGATACTCTTATAATAGTAATAAAAACAATAACAAGAAGAATTGTCATAATATCTCCTTCTTAGAGCTATCACTTATGACCTGCATGGAACAAGAGCCAAAATAAAAATGTAATAATAATAAATAGGAACAACACTCTTCCAGTGTTGTGACCAATCATTCCTCCATGGTAACCTGCCCAAGACAAGATATCCTGCCCGAGACAAGAGAAACAAGAGCAAAAGTATTTCCAATATAATATCATTTTCATAAGAACATATCTATGTTAACAAGCATAAAATATAATTTCATGGTAATCATCATAGCATTACCAAGGTGACCTTCTTGGAAGAAAAACAAGAAGTATCTCCTAGAGGAGATGTTAGTTCATCTTCCAAACAAGTACAATACGCATTTATATCAATAGTACTCACATGCTAACAAGTATTCATTGCATCTATAAATAATAAAACCTTTCAAATATTGTTGTCACAACTATAGTGTTTACTTGTAATGTAGCAATTATCAAACTTGATATGTGCAAATTGGAAACTTATCAATTTTATCAATCAAACATGGAACCTGGAGTCTTATCTTCAAGAATGAGTGTTGTTTCTCTTCTTCCGAGTCTCCTTCACTCAAGATGACACTTATTCTCTCCAACTTGTCCCCTTTACTAAGACAATATGCTTTCTTGACAAAAATCTGAGTTAGGGAATAAAATGCAAATAAAATATAAAAAAATCAACCTTAATCAATCTATTATTTTGACTAAATTCAACTTATAACTTTAACTCTGACTAGAGGTTGGACTTCAACAAATAAAAATACAACTGGATGTTCATAATATCACAATAATTCCATAACAACCAGAGGCATATCAAAAAAATCAAACCTAGAGTGCATTTTTCCTCTGAATGTGTTGGATCTGAGATCCCTCTGGATCTACGATTTTTTCTTGGACAAAAGATCCCTTCTCCTACAAACACCCTCAAGATAGTGATATGGTTTAAACATATACAATTTCATACCTCCGACAATAGAGACACCATCTGACAACAACAAGAAGCAATGACAAACCCAACAAATTCAAAGCGCTCCAACTTGCAATTTGAAGATAACTGGAGATGCACTAGGGTAGGGCATACTAGGAACACTAAAAGTTAGGCCCAACACTTCAGTGAAAGTTCCCAATGAATTTGGTTTAGGGTTTGTTACTGCTGCAAAAACAGAAACCCTAACTATCAGAAGAATGGCGAACGAGCTGATCTAGGGAAAGAATAATTTCGGCATCCTTTCAATGAGTTACCAAAAACTTCACTGGACCAAAGGAACTGCAACTGGTACTACAACTAGTTCTGCAATTGGCACTACAAGTGGTGCTGGAACTGACACCGCAACTACAACTGCAACTGGAACTGCAACTGGTGCTGCCTCATCTCCCACTGGCTCTTCAACTTCAAAATTTGTATATCTGATATGGGGAAAATATGCGCCCTCCTTAGGAAAACTTCTTAGTGGGTTCAGTAAGTGCTCAACAAGATTGACAATGGGGGAAACTAAGGATATTAATTCCATCGTTTAGACTGTTACGAAGGAAACCAGCTCTGAAACCATGTTAACATTTTAGTACGATCATTTAACCATAGACAATGTCACATCATTGTCACCCAACCATAGGCATTCACATATGCCACCCCCAAGCACAATAGCCTTTTCTTAGATAGAATAATTATGACAAGTCCACACTAGAACCAATAGATAAACCCTAACCAGAAACACCATTATTGCAACAACAACACAATACCAAGAGAACATACCTCTACGAATGGAAGCATACCTTTACCAAGAGAGGCGCACAAGAGAGATACCAGAAAGACTGAGAATAATCCACGATAATTGTTGCATTGACTTGTGCCTCCTAATGTTGTAGTTGTATCTCCTTAGCCTTGCGCACTAGCTGAGTGAGTGAGTGAGAGTGTCTAAATGAGCTAAGGCACCTCCTTATTTATACTAGCATGTACAAGTGACTTTTTCAGGTGGGGCCGACTTCTCTTTCTCAGGTTTTTTCTTTCTTTATTATTATTCTCCTTGGGATGGATTCTCTTCTAGGGTAACTCCACATCTGTTTAATGGTTCTCTTTCTTCCAGAATATTCTACTTTAAGTACAAAGGTTATACTAGAGTTTAATACCTCCCGCAACTACCAAAACATCAACAGAACCCCACAACTAAGAGGAATATTTGGATGGAGGTGTTAGCACTGAGAATCACCCTCGGATTGCAAGAGGGTAAGCCCAGTACCCATCAAAAGGTTTGTAAATATAAATTAATGATTAAAGGTCGGATGGACAAAGCTCAACATAAGAATGTTTTAACACAAAAATATGGGCTAGCATGCATAAGCAAATGAGATTTTGATTAACTTAAGTCAGTGGTTTAAGGATAAAGGTGAATAGAAGGAAGACTTAGTGATGAAGGTGGATTGGTCTGCTATAAGCATCAGGCATTCAAGCATCTACGAGAATAAAACTTAGTCACACAAACTTCCTGAACTTAAAGTTTGAAACATTGAAAAACATTCATAGCAACATTATAATCAAACCCCCATTATAACACAACCAAAACATCTCATATGGATCATCCAATCATGAGCATTTCAGAATAAGAGGAAACAAGATGATGAAAGGAAATTGACTTCTATTAATGAAAATGTCTCAAGTCTCATACATAACCAGAGAACAACTCTGTTTAATCAAAATATTACAAAAAGGGAGCTCTTCTCAACCATCTGAACCTCTCATATCGTTCGTCTGATGTATTTATAATCAAAACAATAGACAACAATTAGGGGTGTGAGTTGGCCTTCCTATCCTAGGATTCTCCACAAAAAAATACAATTCTAACATCTGTACCAACAGATCTAACAAACTGCTAAAATTAAGGAGCCATGTTGGAAACCACTCTAACAAAATATGAATGACATGTCTTGCTGCTTGGGAACATATTCTCCAAGGCCATGTTTCCTCCAAGCTCATATGCTGATCTCCATTTGTCCCCTGTTGATCTTTGGTTCCCTCCAAATCATCAAAATCAAGAGGAAGTAATGAATTCAAAACTTCTTACTGTAATGGCCAATTCGTAACGCCATTCCATAGTGCATCTTTGAAAAGTTGCTCTGCAAATTTAGTAGCATTGTTCTTCCTTTTTTCTGAGTGATAGACTAGTCACGGTCTGTTAATGTTCTGCTTCTCGTCATGACGTTCCTTTGATGATTTGACTTAACGCCCAATTTTGTTGCTACACGCCGCTCTCAGACTGGACCTTATATAAGCACGTGATTTTGGAAGTTGTCAAGGTTGGTTTGGATCCACACTGCTCCAACTCCCGAAATCCACCACCAATTTCCACATACGTCTCTAGATATACCATGGTTTCGATTTTGGGATCGCTCTAGGATTTTAACGTTCGAGCATGTTCCGACCCCAAAATGAAGGGTGGCGTCGATCTTGTTGCAATATGTGATCTGGGTCACCCTACTATTTTAGCGCCCCTGCTAAAGTTTATTCATCTGCCAACTCCTGGATCCTTTTAACCATGTTTAGAGATGGCACCAATTTTGGCGTTTAGAAACTTTGGATGATCTGTTTTGTGCTCATGGTTGTTTCCTGTTCAAACAAAGGACTTGGATGACCTGTTGTGAGCTCAATTAATGGAAAACAAGATGACCAGTGATTCGAACCAAAACAACAACTTTGTGAAAAGAACCAATCAAGCAAGACAATAAGGAAAACCAGGTCATTGAACAAAAGGGAAACCGACTTTATCAACCAGAAGAGGAAAAACTTCTAGGAAGGTATGCTGAAAAGAGAGAGACGGGGCAGAGGTGCAAACTTAGCTCTTAACAACGACTAGATATGACCCATGACAACTTCATGTGATAACAGGAGGGACACAACCTCTTTAGGTCTCCTTGAAGCTTTAACCAAAGAATGGGGGTCATATGTAAATCTCATGTGTGAAAAATTCATCTCATTGGATGAAGAATAAGAGGACTCTCTCTGATGGTCCCTAAACCCTCGAAATGGTTCCTATACAGTAAAACTTGGTTACAAATATTGGATGAGAGACACGATTGAAGGTCGTATCAAGTGGTGGTGGAAACCCCTTTGGAATATAAAAGATCCCCCCATATGCAAAATTACCTTTTGGCTCTCCCTGAATAATAAATTGTTGACTTGGGATAATGGATAGAAAAGAGGTTGGCTTGGCCCAAAGAGGTGTGTGTCCTCTGTGTAAAACAAAGACATAATCTGTTTCTCATATTTTTATCAGTTGTCCTTATGTAGGCCAGATTTCAACACAAATAAAGGAAAAACTCAAGGCATAAGACAACTGGAACAAAGTATCGCTGGAAGAATGCTTCAGATTATCTGTACAAGATAGATTAGTTTCCCTTTACGTAGGTCTTCCTAGTATCATGGTCTCCAATATATGGTGGCAAAGGAACAACGTAGTCTTTAAAGACAAATTGGTTCCTCTAGAGCTATCAACTTCTCTCGTGCTACGTGTGGTTGAAGATTTCAAGGAACCCCAAAGACTAAGAAAACTCGATGTCCAATTCCTTCGAATTAAAAAAAAACAATAATTTATATTAATATTTCATGGAATGATGTTAGTCAAAGATCTTTTACACTTATTTTAGATAAGTGTATAAATCTCTCTTAATCTTGATACATTTTTATTAAATATTTATCATATTTAATTTTGCAAAGTCTATTATTAACTCTATTATTACATGAAAACATTTTAGTTATTACATTATACCTTTTTATTAAATATATATCATATTTAATTTTACTAACTTTATTATTACATGAAAACATTTTAGTTATTACATTCTATCTTTTTATTGAATATTTATCATAATTAATTTTACAAGACCCCAACCATGATGCAGACTTCTTCATTCCTTATGATTCACATAGTAAGAAGCAATGGTAACTATTAACTGGGTATTAGAGTAATTCTGGAGGTTCTGATCATCTAAAATGTAAGCTTCAAATTGGTATGGTCTGGTACGTGTTAAAACTTCCAAGAATGGCCCTTGAAATAAGAGTAAAAAGAAGCATGATACAACTTGACGTTCTCAACAAATAGGTGATTCTCAACTCATGGGATCAAGAAGAGGTTTCAAAGAAAGATCAAAGATGGTTTTCCGCTCTTCCTCTTTCCTACTCTTTCTCTTTCCCGCTACTTATGAACGTACTAGTACATAGTCAATGTCTTCGGTGTGGGACTAAGTTCAAATAGTCTTTGTGGTAATTCTATTATTACATGAAAACATTTTAGTTATTATATTAACTATAAATCATCCCCCCAAAAATGCCATGTAGTTATTATATTAACTATAAATAATGTCAAAAAAATGTCATTAAAATTTTGAGACTAAAATGGAAGCAAAATTGAGAAGAAAGTTTTTTTCTTTCCAACATAGAATAAACAAGAACCATCCATCAAATAAACAAAAACCATCTAAATTTAGAAAAAACACTTTCAAGCACTTGGAATGAGTTAATTAAATTCCCCACCAGCGAAAGTAACATATATTGGACGTTTGAGTTATGATATACATCTGTACGGATTTATTGATTCAGATTGGTAGGGAGTGCAGATGACAGAAGAAGTGCTACTTGGATATGTTTTAGTTTGAGCTTTGCCACGATGTTATGAGCTAACAGAAAACAAAAGTATGTTGCAATAACCACTACAAAAGCAGAGTATATTGCAGCTTGTGATGCTTGTACAAAAGCAATAAGTTGACCTTTGGACCGTTTGATCAGGTGCTAAATTCAACCATGATATATTGTAATGATCATAGCTATGTGAAGCTTTCAGAGAAACCGGTGTTCCATGATAAGCTGAAGTACATTGAGATCAAGCTTTATATTCTCCATGATAAAGTCCAAAAGAGAGAAGTGGTTCTCCAATATATCTCCACAGATGAGCAGATAACAGATATTTTGGTAAAGCCTCTGTCCAAGATGAAAAGTTTGTGTACTTAAGAGACAAGTTGGGGCTCGTGGAGATGAATTCCTTATTAGAAACAAAAGTGATTACTCCCAGGTTGGGAGGGAGCATTGATATGTTATTGATTTATGGAAAGTCATTTTCTAGTTCGAAAAATGGTCCAAGATGATCAATTCCTTTCCAGTTCAAAAAGTGGTTCGAGATTTCTAACGGACAGTCATTTTCCATTTCATAAAATGGTCCAGATCAGAGAGTCATTTTCATAATGAAAATGGTCCGAGATATTGTTGATATACCATAGACAATGATTCCCCTGTGTGGGGGAATGGCCTAGGACAGTCATTCTTCTTGGCAGTCACCCTGAGTAGTGGTCAAGTAGAATGGTCTGCCTCGTCGAGCAATCATTATTTCAAAGTTCACAGTTGTGATAAGTTTCGAAGAATGTTTCATTTTGGAGGTTGGTACAGGACAATCATTTCCATAGGAAATGGTCTAGACAGTCATTCCCTAGGGCAGACTCATTCTCACCAGGTTGCACTATGATTAGTGCCAAAGGAATGACCTAGTTAGGTGAATCATCCATGTTCAACAATCAGGGACAAAAATTCCCTAGGGCAGAGTCGTTCTCTCCATGTTGCACTATGATTAGTGCCGGAGGAGTGGCCCAGTTAGGTGAATGGTCCAGGCTCATAAATCAGGGAAAATTATTCTTCTATGCTTGGGAAGAATAGTCCAAATATCCCATGGTCGATGTTTTATCTTCCGAGGGAAGATGCTCTTCCATATCTCACAGATGTGAGTAGAATAATGGCTTAGATGACTCAATTTATATCATGATATTGTTTTATGCAAGTTGATATCAGATGATATGATTTTTGTGGAAACTGTATGTCTTTGGAAAATAGTTGTTTACTACTATGGTGGATGTGATCCACTAATAGTGACTATGTGTCACTGGTTAGTAGCCGTGTGCTACTAGGAGTGGTTGTGTACCACTCAGTAGTAGTTGTGTACTACTATGGATGGACATAGTTGTGTTCTATTGGATGACATTGTTTTGATTTCCATGGAGACTATCACTAGTGTTGGAGATGATTAACGACTAGATGGATAGTTGGTATGCTAATGGAAAGACATTCTCCCTATAGAAAATGGTCCAGGACGGTCATTCTTCTATGACGTATGTCCAAATTAGAAGAACAATACTTGTAGCCCATGGCATGGCTTTCAACATATGTTGGAACAATTATTCTTCTAGGACATATGTCCATATTAGAAGAATGATTCTTGAATCAGTTCATGGAGTGAGTGACTTATTCAACATCATGCCCAATTACTCAGATTGAGTATGGCTTCGAAGAGATGATGCAATTGATGCTATCATATGATACTAATAGTGATGATGGTGCTCATGATTTGACCATGAGATAGTATGTGTGGTTATGATGATGCTACCGGTTGAATGGTTTGTTTGTGCTCAAGACCATTTCCTTCAATACCTCCCTAGCTAGGAGGGAGTGTTGATATTATGGTAGTTGCGGGAGGTATTAACCTCTACATGTAACCTTGATGAGACTAGAATATTCTGAGAAGCAAGAGAAACCTTAAAACGTTGGATAATAACCCTATGAGACAAGTCAACTTAAGATAATATTTATTATTGATTTATTAGCCTCCATAAGTAGAAGTCGGCACAGTTAGGTCACTTGGAGGACTATAATAAGAGGGCGCTAGAGCGCATTTTTCACACACTCTCTCACAACTGCATAAGACATGTGGTGTGCAAGTCCAGAGAGGAGCTGCAGTTGCAGCTGCTACAACTGGCATTTTAGTTTTAACTTGGACTTTCTCTTTGGTTATGGTTTGGACTTTTTGCCTAGTACGTTAGCTCTGGAGAGAGGTATGTTACCTTGGTTGGCTATTGGTTCTAGGGTTTTCTTACGAAATTATTCTCTCTGTCAAGGTTAAGGTGCTTGGGGGTGGCTTCGGCCTATGGTTGGGTGACAATATTTCTATATTGTCTATGGTGAAACGAGCACACCTATTTTTCTAATAGAATGGCACAAAGAAATTCCCTATGGACCAAAGTTGTGAACTCCAAATACTTCCCAAATTTGTCAGTAGTGGATTGGTTTTGCATGCCCACAAAATCCTCCAAGGGATCCATAATATGGAAAGCTTTGGTGGAAGCTTTCTCACTGGTAGGAAACTGGACGGTTTGGCAAATAGGAAATGAAAAAAGTGTCAAACTAGGAGAAAACCCATGGTTAGAAGCGAGCAAAAATTATAGACTGTCTCCTCCCCTCTTAAATCTGTTAAGGGAAAACAACATTTTCTCACTTAAAGATGCCAATACAAGAACCCCACAACTAAGAGGAAGATTGGGATGGAGGGACACAACCTCTTTAGGTCTCCTTGGAGCTTTAATCGAAGAACAGGGGTCATATGTAAATCTCCTGTGTGAAAACTTCATCTCATTGGATGAAGAATCATAGGACTCTCTCTGTTGGTCTCTAAACCCTCGAAATGGTTCCTATACAATAAAAAATGGTTACAAATATTGGATGGGAGACAAGATTGAAGGTTGTATCAAGTGGTGGTGGAAACCCCTTTGGAATATAAAAGCTCCCCCCAGATGAAAAATTAGCTTTTGGCTTTCCTTGGATAATAAATTGTTGACTTGGGATAATGGATAAAATATAGGTTGACTTGGCCCAAACAAGTGTCCTATGTGTAAAACACAAACATAATCGGTTTCTCATATTTTTATCACTTGTCCTTATGCAGGCCAATTTTTGGCACAGATAAAGGGTACATGATAGATCAATTTCCCTTTATGCAGGTCTTCCTAGTATCATGGTGTCCAATCTATGCTGGGCAAGGAACAACATAGTCTTTCAAGTCAAATCAGTTCCTCCAGAGTTAACAACTTCTCTTACGCTAAGTGCGGTAGAAGATTTCGAGGAATCCCTGAAGACTAAGAAAACTCGATGTCCAATTCCCCTGGCCATTGACTCCTCTATCCCTTGTGGATATTTCGACGGAGCCACAGGGTCATCCACCAGAATGTGGGGTGGGAGTGGTAATGTTCATTAGTCATACCCACTATATTCATATAAGATACTCCTTAGGCGGTGGTACCAATATCAAAGTGGAACTATAGCAGTGTGGGCTCTCTTGGAAATGGCTAAGGAGTAAAACATAGAAAAGATGTAAATTTTTGGAGACTCCAAAATGGTTATAGATTGGGCCAATGACAAAATAACAATACAAAACCCAAACCTAGCTTCCATTTTAAGAGACATAAAACTCAATTTCAGAGCTTTTGAATGGCTATCCTTCCACCATATTCTCCAGGAACTTAGCAAAAAGGCATATGAACTCTCAAAAGAAGCCTTGGAGCTACCTAATGGCGCCTTTGGTTACTATGAATTCAAGAATGACACGAAAATAAAAGCCACATATTTTCATTTGTAAGACGAACATAACACCTTAAGTAATGAATGGATGGTAGAGCATGGCTAGCTCTTTGCTTTTTGTCTTTGTTTACAACGATGTATAAAAGAGGAACCTAGTCTCTTTTGACAACAAAGAGATAGAAAAAGTTGTTTTAAGTTAAGATAAGATATGCATAGATATTATGGAAAAATAGAAAAAGTTGTTTTAAGCTAAGATAAGATATGCATAGATATTATGAAAGAAAGGTCTCGGTTTTGAATGTAATGAAACATGTATATTTCTATAAGAAATATAAAAACTTTTTGCTGGGAAAAAAAACCAATAGTTTATATCAATTTATTTCTTGGGATGATGTTAATAAAAAATCTTTCACTTATTTTAGGTAAGTGTATAAATCTCTTAATCTTTTATCAAATATTTACACTTATTTTAGGGAAGTGTATAAATCTCTTAATTTTTTATTAAATATTTATACCTTTTTATTAAATATTTATCATATTTAATTTTACTAACTTTATTATTACATTAAAATATTTTAATTATTATAATAAGTATAAATCATAGCAAAAAAATGCCATTAAAATTTTGAGATTAAAATGAAAGAAAAACTGAGAAGATTTTTTTTTTTACATAGAATAAAAAAGAACCATCCAACTTTTTCAACAACACTTTCAAGCACTTGGACTGAGTTAATTAAATTCCCCACGAGCTAAAGTAACAGATATTCGACTGGTTTTCTCTACACAAAGAGATCGTTTTGTCTACTTATCACTGCAATACAAAAAATCTACAGTGAAACCATATTTAACACCAGACACAAAGGAATACGTGCTTCAAGGTACCGGCGCTTTTATTGATTTATATAATAGATTAACACTAGTGCAAGAAGCTAATAGCTATCCTTAAAGAGATAAAAAAAGACGGAATGTCAAAACAGCGCCTAGGCTTGAGTAACGAGGGCTGCTTGTGCAGCAAGGGCTGTAACTTTTCTTTCAAGTTCATTTTTCTTTGCACCCACAATCTTGTCAACAGCCTTCCCACCCTTAATAAAGATAATTGTAGGCATGGCCTTCACATTCCACTCTTGAAACACACCCTGCAAAATCAAATATTGAGGCAAGCTTTCATTAATTTGCTCTATGATGATTAATTTGATTCATTTAAGCAATCATTTTTCATTTACCAAGTTTCTGTCATCAAATTCTGTAATCATTTTTTCATTTACCAACTTTCTGTCATAAAATTCTAATTCTGTTATAGATACTAAGAACAAATTCGTCAAAGAGAATCTGATTCATTTAAACAATCATTCTGTTAGAGACACTAAACAACAAACTTGTAAGGAGAATCTACATAGGACAAAATTTTCTATTTCAAATATCTATCCCCAACCAATACTTCAGAGTGTGATGATTAAATGACTGTACCCTCAATTCGTCCACGTCGACCTTCAAGAAAAATATTTCTGGGAATTTCTTTGACAGCGCAATGAACACTGGACTCACGACTCGACAAGGTCCACACCACTTAGCACTGAAATCTACCACCACCTGTATACAGTAAGCACCATTTTCAGAAGTCCAAATAAAGATAACAGGACTTAGACCTACAACTACAAAGAAAATAAGTAAACAAGTGCTCAGAATAATAGCTTTTAATATTTTCCTTACAGAAGCCACAATTATCTGTACTTCCTAAGGTAGTTCGAACAAAACCTAGAATCCTTTCTAGGTTTTGTTCGAACTACCTTGAGAGAGCGATCTCTTTAATTGATAAAGAGAGGATTCTTGTGTCATTGTGACACAAGGGAAAGAAAATTGAATGAAACATTTGATGCCTGAAAAGAAAACTTGTAAGTAGCCTAGGCAGAATTCCCAAGCCACATAGAGATCGTGGATGACTGATAAGCATGGAGCTACATTGAACCCCGTTAGCTTCCCCAGATGTTAATATTGAATGCAGCATGGAACCCTACTAACACTAAACCACGGCCCAACAGTTCTTTCCTCTAAGATTAAAGCAAATACAAAAAAAAAATCCATAAAAGAATATATCAGATCGCAATTACATATAACACGCAAAATCCAATTTGCAAATCCACCGCCTTGATCTCCACCGAAAAGATATATGAAAAAAATCTAAATAAGAAAATTCCTGTGGCGAATATTTAGACAGCAAACCAAAAAATACAGATTTCCCTTGCAAAACAAACGAGCAACCAACCAGGGTTCAATTCCAGCTGCAGAACACAGAACCCTCCAACAAAATTTAAAAGAAAAATCCCAAAGAGAGTCTGTAAACACTGGAAAAGGAGAATTACCAGACGTTTAGTATCGATGGCCTCCTGCAGCTTGGAGCGCCATGTCTCTGTAGAGTGACATGCAAACACGTTTCCCTCCGCCATCTCTTCTTCCTCCTCTCAACAACAGTTCTGCGCGTCAAAATCTTCTAATGCTTCGTGTGTGTTTTTGAAATTACACGGTCGGGAATTTATAGCCCGAAGGACCATCCAAAAATATATTTTATTATTTTAAAAAATATTACAATATTGTTTATTCTATATGCTGCTTATTTAGAATCGATGACCTATTCCTCCCATTGAGAGCCATCCTCCTTTTGACAATTAAAAATATTTTAAAAGCTTATGTGGCACCTTCCCTTAACGTTAGTTATAACACGTCATATAAAAATATTAAAATATATACACATCAAGCTTATGTGGCACCTTCCCTTAACGTTAATTATAACACGTCATCTGAAAAAGGTAATGGAAGCCAAGCTTATGATAAATAAATCAACGGTGCGCGGTGATCATANTTCTAGGTTTTGTTCGAACTACCTTGAGAGAGCGATCTCTTTAATTGATAAAGAGAGGATTCTTGTGTCATTGTGACACAAGGGAAAGAAAATTGAATGAAACATTTGATGCCTGAAAAGAAAACTTGTAAGTAGCCTAGGCAGAATTCCCAAGCCACATAGAGATCGTGGATGACTGATAAGCATGGAGCTACATTGAACCCCGTTAGCTTCCCCAGATGTTAATATTGAATGCAGCATGGAACCCTACTAACACTAAACCACGGCCCAACAGTTCTTTCCTCTAAGATTAAAGCAAATACAAAAAAAAAATCCATAAAAGAATATATCAGATCGCAATTACATATAACACGCAAAATCCAATTTGCAAATCCACCGCCTTGATCTCCACCGAAAAGATATATGAAAAAAATCTAAATAAGAAAATTCCTGTGGCGAATATTTAGACAGCAAACCAAAAAATACAGATTTCCCTTGCAAAACAAACGAGCAACCAACCAGGGTTCAATTCCAGCTGCAGAACACAGAACCCTCCAACAAAATTTAAAAGAAAAATCCCAAAGAGAGTCTGTAAACACTGGAAAAGGAGAATTACCAGACGTTTAGTATCGATGGCCTCCTGCAGCTTGGAGCGCCATGTCTCTGTAGAGTGACATGCAAACACGTTTCCCTCCGCCATCTCTTCTTCCTCCTCTCAACAACAGTTCTGCGCGTCAAAATCTTCTAATGCTTCGTGTGTGTTTTTGAAATTACACGGTCGGGAATTTATAGCCCGAAGGACCATCCAAAAATATATTTTATTATTTTAAAAAATATTACAATATTGTTTATTCTATATGCTGCTTATTTAGAATCGATGACCTATTCCTCCCATTGAGAGCCATCCTCCTTTTGACAATTAAAAATATTTTAAAAGCTTATGTGGCACCTTCCCTTAACGTTAGTTATAACACGTCATATAAAAATATTAAAATATATACACATCAAGCTTATGTGGCACCTTCCCTTAACGTTAATTATAACACGTCATCTGAAAAAGGTAATGGAAGCCAAGCTTATGATAAATAAATCAACGGTGCGCGGTGATCATATGAGTGATGGCGATGTGACTCACAAATAATTCAACGGTGGAATGATGGCGGCGATTATGTAATGTGACCGCATCGATCAGAAAGAGCTACAACGAATATGTAGATGTGGATGGTGTTTAAGAATATTTATTTTCATTTTTTTAATATAAAAATTAAATTATAAAATAGTATTTTAATTTATTTATAATAGTATTTAATTTATTTTAATTAAAAAAGAAATTGAAGAATATTTGTTGAGTTTATAAAACGGATTTATGATTTTTTAAGTTTAATATTTAATTTAATTTATTTTTGTTATTTTTTTCGCTTTGTATTATATTTGTTTAATCTTAAATTATCATATAAAATGGATTTATGCAGATTTTTTTAATTCTTTAATTTTAAATTTAATTTATTTTTAGTTATTTTTTTCTCAATCTTAAATGGTCATATAAAATGAATTTATAGATTTATGGAAACAAAAAATTATCTTTTAATTTTTAATTTAATTTGTTTTTAGTTATTTTTTTCAATTCCTATTATTAATATGATACTTTTTTTTTTCAATTCCTGGTCATTTGTAAAGCAATGTAACTCTCCTTAATTGGTAAATAATGCTAATATGTCACTTATTGAGTGTTCCTCCCTTTCATCCAGATTGTATTCTTTGACTTTATAATGAGATGCTCACAAACATAGAAAAATGAAGTCAATGTTTACCTATTTTTTAAAAACTAGAAATTTTATAAAAGCCTTAAGCCTTAGACTCTTGTGGTCACTCTAACGAAGGTAAATAGCAAAGGAACATTTCAACTCAAAGTAGTTTAAAGGTTTGGGAAGCACTTTCCTCATGTCGAAGGGCCATGGTTTTAGGTTTAGGCTTGTGCTCAATAATCACTTTCTGAGGTGGTTTAAGTTTTAGGTTTAGTATTTTGTTCAATAATCACTTTTTGTGGTGGTTTTCTATTTTGTTTTTTTTCCCGATCGAAGTTAACTCGTTGGGAATCCACTCCTATACTTCCCCACATAGTGGATGATATGGGAGTGGAAAGCAGCAGCAGCAGCCAGAGGGACTCGTAGCCAGGCTTGAACTCGTGACCTCTTCCCAAATTGGAAGGGTGTGTTCACTTCTTGAGCTATCCCTCGTGACCTATTTTTTTTGTTGTAAGAGGGTTTATAAGGTATTGAATAAAAATGTTGATTTTCAATGTTCAGTTTTTTAAAAAGAAAAATAATTCCTAAGTTTAAGGTAAGATTTTAACTTGTCAATTTTAATAAAATTATTTTAAATAAAGAAAAAGACATGATTTTCAACTCTCTTGTTATCAAGCTTATATTACTATCTTTTGAATTTTCATGGAAATATTGGAAGTGGAAGAAGTCAAAATCCTTTCTCAAATAAAAGATTGCATATGTCTATTAATGACTATATAAAAAATCATTTTTGAATGGTGTACAAAATAAGTTATAGAGGTTTAAGTTAGGCTTAGCAACCTCTAAAAACCATTGTTGGAATCTGAAAAGGCATTCTTTGCATAACCAATTATTATGGGGAATTTTCTATTGGTAGGAGATTGCCTCTCCTAGGTGTGTTAAAATCCCAATGTTCTTTCTACGATAACATTGAACTCTTAATCAACTATTTTTGTTAGGTCCCTTTGCCAAGTTTACTTGATATTTTAAGTTGTCTCCTTTTATGGTTATTTCCTTCCCATTCCCATTACCTCGAAAGCCCCATTGGAGGATAACCTCCCCCAATTTGTGGATTTCCAAGCAACATTGTAGGTGATAAGAGTGGAAGTGCATATTGTTTATCACATGGAAGAAAAGGAAAGCCCAATCTGCTAAAAGATTCATTTGGTATGATAACTCACAAATCCATGTAAATTTGTACATGCAAATTTAGTCCAAGTGTAAAAGGTAGAGTTGGATGTGGGCCATTTGAGGTGGATTCTTAGGGAGGAACATGTACTATGTGAAATGATTCTCTAGGTTCTTTTCTTCCCATTATGTTCACTCTAGGAAATCCAAACACTTAGAGAATAGGCTATTCTATTAAGATGGTCATGATGTAGTCATAGAACAAAGGGATTCTTGACATACATAGCCACTCCCACATGCATAATAGATTCTTACATTATCTCTCACCACCTCAATGGTTAAGAACCATCTTATACCTACCAATAATACATGGAAGCCAATTATTATTAATCCTATCTATGGTAGATGGTTCGGGGCCAACCCCTAAGAGTCATGATGATCTGCAACCTAGTGTTGAGCTTAACTTGACTATTGCATAATCATGTTTGAGATGTTGTGTTTTTACAACACCTTAGGTTGATGGTATTTGTAATATTTTATGTTCTAGACTTTATGTTTTCCTACACTGGAGGGAATTATTTGTTTTTAGACTCACTTAATTTTGAGTTTTCCTGTTGCTAATGGAAATTGCATTTATAGAGCATTTTTTAGTATAAAAGTAATTGTTGTACATTTACGATTCAAATTAATAGTTAAAGGAAGTGGTTTATTCAAAAACATGTACTATTATTGTAAATTGTTTGAGAATCGTAGCCAATCTTGGAAGTATCAATAATCTCTCACTTAGAATGTGACTCTCTCTTAAATGATTATCTCTCAAAAGTTAAAAATATAATTATTGATAGCAAGAAGTATAGGTGAAAATTCTAGGGATATGATTTGTTCTTGAGCTTGAGGGTCCTGCATTCTCTTACTATTGTCATGTTTACAATTTGTTATGACCCCAAAAGGTGACCTATATAAAGGGTCACATGTATAAGTAATAATGATTCAACTTGGTTGTGGGCCTACATAAGTATAATTGTGTGAGAAAAAGTGTGTGTGTGTGTGTACACATACTGAAAGAGTCATTATTATATACATTGTCATATGATCTTTGAAAATGGATGTACTTCCAAGGGTTAGTTTTAGAGTTATTATGTAACTTATCATGACCCCATAGGATGCCTGCCTAGATCTTGTGATCATGCACCTCCTGAGGGTGTGTGGAATTGTGACGGTTGTCACTTGGCCACTTGTCAACACCAAGGATACTTCATCTGAACTACGCCTCTTCACCTAGAGCATAACCATACTCCATTATAGGCTACGAGAAAGTCACACTCCTACTATGTGCAACTCATTTGTATGCTCAGACGGTTATCACTTTTATTGCTCCTACAAAAACATTCTTATTTCTCCCCATGTGATGGTCCCTTTTCAATAAATCACTATCAAATGGTATCAAAATTGATATCTTTATATTCTTCTACAATTCCTCTTTCCAACCCATTTTTAATCACCACAAACTAATCTTCCAATAAAAATTTAATGATAATTTTAAGTTAGCACACCTCATAAAGCCATGATTTAATGTCTACTATGTTGGTTGAACTTGAACCTATTACATATTCATTGATTCCCAGATTATGTTGATCATGTTTTTATAATATTTAATATGATATGTCCTCTTCACAATCCCATTGGTTCCATGAAATTTGGACCTGCGAAGAGAAAGTTATGATGGACTTATAAGAGCCCATTTTTTCCCCTTATTTGAAGAGAAAAAACTTGTATAGGTCATCACTCAATAATTATAATACTTCAAGATGTGAAATTTGTATATTTAATACCTTGATCCATCCTCTTTCCAATGAAACTAGTCTTATTTCAATTGGACCTCTCAATTTCTAGATATGAGATTTTGGGTAAAAGTTATGGTTTAAGCAAGGTTTCAAGACTTAAAAAACCCTAACTTATGTGGTTTGTACCATTTATAGAGAACCAGGATATGAAATTTTGGATGGAAATACTTCACCTCTTTCCAATCAAACAAGTCCCATGAAAATATAATATTTGCGATAATGTTATATTGAAATGGTAATATTGATTATTTTAAGGATCCAAACCAAGGATCATTTACTTTGATACCAAATGTTTAGGTCCAAATAACCCAAATAGCACAAGGATATAAATAATAAGTAATGCCACACCTTGAGAATGATAAGAAATAAATGAATAACAATACACTTTGAAGTGGCAACCTCATTTATACCTTATGTTTAAAACTAACTCTTGATGGTCCCTATTGGAGCCGCCTTTTCCAAGTGGTTGAAATATAATTCTTAAAATCAAAAGTTGGTTTTCAGGCTGTCTTTTACTTTATGATCTTTACCCACTAAAAGCCTCAATACCCTGACATGCAAAGTGGCGATGGCCGTTATAGTCCTAAATCACCGTCACTTAACCGTTAAGCATGTTTATCACTTTTATTACCTCGTGCTATCACGCTTCAGGAGTTACAAGTCGCATGGTTTCCAAACTCCGATATGCGAAGTCACGAAATGGTTTTAAAAGTTTACCCAGGTTAGTGTGAGGAGTAAGTCACCTTAAACCCTAGTTAAGCACTATCGGGGTTTCACGATTCGACGATTGCTCTCCCATAAAACCATACCTTCATAGCTCTGAGTCGCGAAGTCACGATATTCATTAATTAAGAATGGATTAATTAAGAACTTAAGTCAGATCACGATTTTTAACTAAATCGCATCATCGTGATTTTGGGTTTTTGGGGCTTAAAGGGTAGGAGTGAAATCTTTCGATACGACGAACATTGAAAAAGGGGGATTAAAGACTAAAACAAACTTAATTAAAGGAGCTAAGCTGGATTAATCGATGCATCAATGCAAAATTTAACACACACCGTCTACGAAGTAAATTTAAATGTTTTTTTGTGCTGATTCGTGTTACGACTCGTCAAACAATTATGGCATTTATTTGAACTACGACAAGGTGACAGATAGTAGGATCTCATTTTTACTACTAAATCTTTCTTTAAGTGATTTGACCGTTCTATTCGCAAGGACACCAGGGGTTTAAATGACTAAGATAAAGAGTTTTTTCCTTCATTTTTTCAGTTCTCATTTCTATTTATGCGCAGAGCCATTTTACCAGGTTAACCGCTGTTTGTGATTTTCAAATCAGTTCGACAGGTGGTCCATTTGCAGGTTTCATTCTCATGGCTCCACGAAAAATGCCCAAGTCAGCTGCCAAGAGTTCATGTCAGGGTTCATACGTTGTTTCCGATACCTCGCCTCGAAGTATTAATTCTATCAAGACATGGTCATACGTTTCCAACATCCTGCAATCCAAGTCGATAAATTGTTAGGATGATTCTAGTGATAACGAGAAGGACGATTTATCAACCAAATACAAAATCGTCGCTCAATAAGAGATGCACAAAATAGTGGCGAGGCCCCAACTTCTTCCCTATTTTGATATGATCAGGTGGGCGCTAAACCATGTGGACATCCCGACCAGGATGGTTATCAACGAACATAAGGTGTCAATTGGTACCTTACAACCATAACATTTGTGGGCAATGTATAAACTGTCACCCACGCCAAACCTTACTCACAACGCCGAATTCCTAGAAGGCTTCAAGAAGAAGGAGTGTGAGAAGTATGCAAAAAGTTTGTCCGATCTGATCAAAGATTTGGTCTCACTCCCCACAAAATTCAGGGCTGACTCCAATGGGATCTATTCAATCTCTTCATTGGATCCACAGTTCAAATACATAGCCATGATGACTTGCAGGTTGTATGGGAAGGAAGACACTACCCATTTCTTCCTCCCATGGGTGCCACTCATTCATATAGTCGCTGAGAGTTTCTCTTTCGACTAGGCCAAACTGCTGTCTGACAGTCTGACCAGTTGAATTATTGAATATCGAGCACAGAGGGTGAGTAAGAAAGAAGCTTCAGTCTCTATGTCTGCTTACATCATGGATGCCATCTGCTTCATGACACCCTTCCCACTGATGAATTGGAGCTGGGCTCCATCTAATACAGAGCCTATCCATGTCTACCACTCGAAGCTTTGGGAGGATAAGGCCAAAGAATTCATCTACGAGATCTTCAACTGGGTAATGGTGCCACTGCATGTCACCATTTTTGGCCAGCCGCCTCCCAGGATATCAGATAGCGTCGCGACCAGCCTAAGCAGCATGGCAGATTGGTATCTAGAGATAGATTTTTTGTATATTAGGATTTTCGACACCTCTGTCCCTCCATATACCCTCCCGCTATTCCTGCCAGATAAGCTATTGTGCTGTGAGATCGCCAGACAGACTGTGCTCGGCGGAATAATCAAAGAGCTCAAAGGAGTATCAAAAAAGGTATGGCCACCCTTCCCTATTCGTATTGGTGCGTATTCCTTGTTAGTTTTGGCCACACCAAAGCCGAGGCTACAACTTTAGAAGAAATGAAGCTGGTGGATATTGAGTTGAAGAAGCACGACCCTAGTAAGGTTGTGAGAAATCACCTAGCAAGCTGCGGCTTGAAGAGGTATGAACATGAGGATTCCCCACATGATGAAATATTCTAGGGCGCGAGGTCCTTCGCTGAAGTCCTAAGTCGGATTCAAGCATTGCCACCCGAAGACATGGCCGAATTTTTGAAATTCTAGGAGCACCGACGGAGTTGTCTGCCCCAGATTTTACAGGGTGAAGCCCCAGAGCTTCCAGTTACAAAGTAGACGGGAGCCAAAGGTGAAAAGGACTCGATTCCTAGCGGGGAGAAGGACCAAGAGAAAACCAGGGAGGCTGGAACCTCAGAGCAAGGAGCTGAAGTCCCCCAGAAGTAGGAAGGAAACCCTGAAAAGAGCACGCTAGGCAAGCAGGCCTAAGGCCAAGCGAAGATACCTTAGTAGGGATCGGGCGAATCACTTTCGCTCACATCAAACAAGCTGGTTACAGAGGTCACCCCGAAACAAACATCCAAGGAAACCGACTGTCTGATTTCTATTGTCACACCATTGCAGTTCACAAAGGGGAATCCTGACACAGGATAGATTTTCAATGAAGAATTGACACCTATTTCTGTAGAGGAGCTGCCTCCCAATGAATTTTTCTTTGACAAAAAAAGAAAGACCGTGGTGAGGCAAGGATTATATCAAAAAGAGGGTGTAATGGCTAAAAAATTTAAAATCATGACAGATGGGAAGGGCGCGAAAGAGGGAGAATTTACAAAGGAGATAGCCGAGACACTAGGGGCTTATGCTATAGCCAATCAGTAATCAATTGGGACTTTGACGGCCCAGTTGAAACAAAAGAACCTCCTGATCAGTAAATTGGAAGCTAAGGTAGCTACTGTCGAAGCGAATTTCAGGGACGAGGTGAGAAGGATCCTTGAGGAAGCCCGAACAACCGACTTGTGTGAAATCAAGAAGCTCAAGTCCGACCTCGAGCAGGTGCGCCAGTCGGCGCAAACTAGCCAAACACAGGTAAGCCAACAAGGGCAACAGATTATAGAGTTGCAGTCAAAATTGGAGGTGGTTGAGAACCAAGTTGTAGACATAAAGGTGTTCAGATCGCAGGTCGCCGAAATCCGACATAAGGTACTTACGTCTCAACAAAACCTCCTGGTAAAGGTAGGAACCATTCAAAACCATTTCCAGATGATAGATCAAATATTAGAAAATATTTCTTCGAGAGAAAGAGAAGCCGAGGCAGCATGGGTCGCTTTCCAAGATGCTGTTATAGCTACGACGAAGATAGAGACAGTCAGCAGCTAAAAATTATCCATCACAGAACAAACTAGAGGTAATATCTTGTTGAAGGTCTGGGAGCATAACATATCAGAAAGCAAGGGGAGAGTCAACGAAGTAAAGAACTTTTGTGAGGAAACATTCTCTATGATAAGTAAAAGTTTGCTAGACCTTGATAAGGAAAGAAATACTGGGACATTGGGAAAAATCAATATAGCTAAACATATGTTGGACATCAAAGAAAACATGGAGAAACAACAAGTGGAGATATCCTAGATTAGCTAGGTTGATATGGCCCAAGTGGACAAATGGCTAGTACAACCAAGTTTAAAATTATGCTCCATCATCAAAGAGGACCGACAAGTGGGAAAAAGTTTACCATAGCTGGCGAAGAGTTGTTACACTTTTGAAGCAAGCGACCAAGCAGAGCCTTCCAGGTTGATAGCCCATTTGGTAGAGAGGTGTGTCACTTGCACCGAGCAGGTGAAGGGGCAGGTTTCTGGTGCCAACTAATGACATATGTCTACCTGTTCTATTTTTAGAACCTAAAGAGTAAACAAAGGAAGGTGCTATGCCCGCACAAAGGAGGACAAAGACAAAGAAGTGAAACGCTTAAATTTCCCATTTTGTAACCGAAAACTTCTGGAACGATTGAAATTCGAATGTTTAGAAGTTTGTATAAATATGCATTTTGAAGTGAGAAAAAAAGGGGGCTGGACCTTTTTTGGTCGATTGTAATAAAGACTTTTGTCCTTTTGAAAATTAATACAAATAAATCTGAAGATTCCTGATTCTGTGAAGACTGAGTTATGAGTTTTGTTTTCTCTGTTATCTTATATTAAATTTCATTTCGCATATATATTTCTGATGAATGCATAGCTGCAATTTAGTACAACTTCTACTGTGGTGACCAACTTTTTAGTCGTCTAATCACTTGCAGTTTTTCCTCTGTATTGGCTATCAGCAGGTACAAGACCTGTGAACTTTTTAGATCTCTATATTTTATGCTTTGTCAGATTTCTTCTTGCCTTTTTCTTCTTCTGTTTACAGGGCGATATTCTCCCTTGATAGGAGCCTCGCATTGTCGACTGCTTAATGTTTTCTCACATTTCATACATGATTATTTAAAAAGTTAACTCAGTTACGGGAGAAGGCCTTTGGTTTGTGTTGTACCTTTAACATCGGATTCGAAAATTCTCTTTTATACAGTCAAAAAAATGAAGTAGCATTTTAAACCTTGAACTTTCTTTTCAATTTTTGTTCCTCCATGACTGTGCCCATTGCAAGATAGCCCAACATTGAACCCGGCCTATTGGATCAAACTAGCATCACTTTGAACCTTTTTGACACCATACTTAAAACTGCCATCACCCGGGTAGAACTCGAACATTCATGGGCCACAATTGAATGGGATATAAGCATCCAGGAACGTTTGGAAGTGAGACAGAGACAACTTAGAAATCAGCCTTAGCTTCCTTTCCCGAAGGTTGATTCTTCCCCTTTTTATATTTTACTCACTTTCAGACGCCTAGACCCTGTACTTTCTAGCCTTAAGTATAGACTCCAGAATAACATCTTTCTAGTGCTGTTGCTGGGGACCGAAGTTACGAAACCTTTTCCCTCGGAGAACGACATTTTTGCAAGTTTCTACCCTTTGATAGTGAACAAAGAGTGAGCACCTTCTAAAGGCTATTTTTTATCATTCACTTGGTGACTCCACGTTTAAGTAAGATGGCATCTGGGCGAAGGACCACTAGACAAAACCCGGATGGTAAATAGACCAAGCCCGTTTTTTATCCTGAAAAAATACTGAAAACAAGAGGTTCCCTCAAGCCAACCACTGTAGTCTACCATCTCAGGTACACACAACCCAAAGCTAAGATTTCTTTTGAACCTCTAAATTCGCATGAATCCCCCCCTAAAACCCTCAACCCAACTTTAGCTCTCCCTAAAGTTAAAAATGAAATTCATCCGACAACTTTTGGCATACATAAAGGTGAAAATCCCTCAGTAAATTTAACTGCGATCGATATCCCGCCAACTCTTCAGTTAGATTTCCCAACCTTGCCGAGTCTCGAAGAGTATACCATATACTCATATTCCACGCCCGCGGGTTCCCCTGGTTACATCTCTTGCAAATCCGAGGAACCAACTCCTTGCATCCCTTTTCCCCCTTCTTCATTTTTCTCATCTCTCGAAGAAGCTAAAGATTTGCTTTTAGTGTTCCAGAGCCCTCTGTATAATGCACCATTTTCCTATCCAATAGTATCAATGGCAGCCGTCAGAGGGGGAGGTGGAGGGGTTTTAGGAGGAGGAGGTAGGGGGGCTCCAGGAGGAGGAGGGGGGGGCCAAGGGCCGCCCCCGCCTCCGAGAGTTTTCGCTAAAGTAGTCGCTAGATATGCGCCTTTGGTCCTGCATGTCCCTCTTCACAACCTTCCTGAAAACTACATGAAAATTTTACCTAAATTTACAGGGGAAGGGGACCTGACTGCGGCCGAACATATAAATTTCTTTGATCAGTTCGCAGATATCCTAGGTCTTGAACACAAAGATGTATATTCGAGGTTATTTGTTTAGACTTTTGAAGGACAGGTACAAACCTGGTTTCAACGTCTACCCATAGGTTCGATATTATCCTACGATGCCCTAGAAGACTCTTTTCTTAGAAAATGGGGCGAAAGAAAAGACCATTTGTACTATTTGAGCGAGTTCGGGTCTTTAAAGAAAAAAAATTCAGAAACTGTTATGGAATTCATTCAAAGGTTTAACAAGTTATATAATAAGATCCCAGTCAAATTTAAACCATCCCAACCTGCAGCCAAGGTAACCTTTGCAGGAGCCTTCAAACCCGATTTCGCACTTTTGTTGAGAGAAAGGAGAGGGGCTACTCTGACCCGAATGCAAGATGAAGTCGTAGATATCGAATCTAACATGATGGCTTCTGGAAAATTAAAAACAAAAGTAGAAACAGGAAACCGAGAAACCAAATGTTTTAGGGAACAAGCGAGACCCTCAGGGCCTAGTAGATCCTCAGATGATAAAATGGATGATATGGCTAGGATAATTAAAGAGCTATCAAATAAGATTTCCAGAATGGAGCTAGATCAATCCAAGGCAGATCCATTCGTTAAGAGGGAATTCAGAAGAAACCCCAACCCTCAAAATCAACAAAGACAAATTAAAATTGAAGACCAAAAAATTCAAACTCCTTTAAAAAATAAAAATTTTATAGGAGGAAATGACCTGCAAGATTTCGAGGATCTGGAAGAAGACGTAAACATTTTGGGTGACAATTGCACACAACCTCTTTTAACTAAAGAAGATTACGAGAAGTCCTTGAACACAGAGCAACCGTCAAATAAAGATGATGACATAAACAACAGTGATGTTTTTGTCTATCAAGAAATGACCGATTCTATAATGGTTGAGGTCCAACATAAGTACAACCTGAGGCCTAAAAAAAACCTGTGTCGACTCCTCAGCCCAAGAAAATTCTTCCTAGAGGTGAAATATATGATCCTTCCCCAAAAAATACTGAGATACCTAATAGCAAAATAAAAGGGGTAGATTCGCAGAATCCCAAAGTAAAGGAGGCTGAGACCCAAGCAAAGAAAACTAAGACAGCTGAAACACATACACCGGTAAAGAAACTCACGGAAAATAAATCAGCACAAACAAATAAGTTATAAAAGAAGGAATTTTAGGTTTCAACCAGAGAAACAGACAAAGGTGGGGGAGGCTTCAGCCTTGAAAATGAGATAAATAAGATCAAGATACCAATCCCTCTGGTCGAATTAGCAAAGAATCCTATGTATCGAAAGCAGATAACCAAAATGATAGATTTTTCGGATCTGGAAAGTCACTCTGACGTGATAAAATTGGAATATGATGAGCCTAATATCACTTTTGGTCCACATTTCGAGGGTGCTAGAGACACCGTCGCTCCCTTCTATATTACCCTGAACGTGCATGATCAACTGTTGCATAACTGCATGCTAGACTCTGGAGCCTCACATAATGTGATGCCCAAGTCTATTATGGACAGACTAGGCCTCAAGATCACCAGGCCTTATGGAGATCTCTACTCTTTCGATTCAAGGAGAGTTAAGTGCATGGGTATGATAAAAGATTTAGTAGTCACTCTTGCACAGGCTTCGGTGAAAAGCGTCCTGATGGATGTAGTTATCGCCGATATACCCCCGAAGTATGGCTTGCTACTATCTAGGTCGTGGGGAGCTAAACTTGGGGGTCTCTTCAACTAGACATGACCTACGCCATGGTTCCTGTGTTTGGTGGACAATTTACTCAGCTATACAGGGAAACGAGGCTAGCATACACAGTGAGAGACCCACAAAATCCTAACAATTATCCTTTTTATGTTGTCGATCAAGATCTAGGAAATTGTATTTTGTCTTTTGATGATGGTGTAAATAGTTTTACAGAAGAGAATTACATAAATGAAAATGAATCAAGAAAGATAGACGAAAATATGTATAGCACTGGAATTTGGAAAATGTTTTTTGACGGTGACTTGTCATATGAAGGAGAAGGTGTCGGAGTACTGTTTGTAGCACCTGAAAATGAATTTGTTATTCCTTTCTCTTACAGGTTTCAGTGGGATATAGACTACACCAATAACGTATGTGAGTATGAGGCTCTAGTCTTAGGGTTGGAAGCTTCCAAGAAGCTAAACATAATGAACTTGTAAGTCTACGGAGACGCAGAGTTGATAGTGAAACAGATAAATCGGCAATACTAGACCAAACACCCAAGATTGAGATCTTACAGGAATTGCGCCTGGGATTTAATAGAAAATTTCTTCTCATCGGTAAATGTTCATTTCATCCCATGCACTGAAAACCTGCAAACTGATTCATTAGCCAAATCAGCCTCAACGTTTGCCCCCCCTACAGCTTTCAAACTAAGGTACCACATAGAAGTGAGGAACAAACCTTCCATACCAAACAACATTCAACACTGGCAAGTGTTTGAGGATGACGAACAAATAAGAAAGTTCCTCGAAATAGTGGATGACTTCGCTGAAACTCACATTGACCAAGAAAACCAAAACGACCACATATGGATCATGCAAGAGGGAGAGGATCCTCAGGGGTTCTAGGAAAAGATTGCTAATCATCGCATGTTGGTTTTAAAGAACAATCAGATTCCAAAGGGACTAATCCCTCTGGAGAGACTGTTCGACCAAAATGATATGCCCTTAAAATCTACTTTGCAACCCCAACCAGAAGAGGTTGAATACTATGACATAGGGACCAAAGAGGAGCCTAGGATAGTGAAAATATCAAAGTATCTCCTTCCTGAGACAAAAAGTAAATATGTTGATCTACTCAAGCAATATAAAGACATTTTTGCTTGGTCGTACGAAGAGCTAAGAACCTATGACACCACTATGATTGAACACAAGATACCCCTAAAGCCTGGTGTCAAACCTTTTAGACAAAAACTCAGACAAATCAATCCTATTTTATTGCCCGTGATCGAAAGGGAAGTAAAAAAGCTCCTGGATGCAAAAATAATCGTACCACTGAGATACTCCGACTGGGTAGCAAACCTGGTCTCGGTTAGAAATAAAAGTGGGGAGATCAGACTGTGTGTTGATTTTAGAAATCTAAATAAGTCCTCCCTCAAAGATAATTACACTCTACCCAAAATGGATCACATTTTAGAAAAAGTAGTTGGGGAAAATAGGGTGTCGATGATCGACGGGTTTTCCAGGTACAATCAAATTTCTATCAACGAGCACGATAAAGAAAAAACAACCTTCACCACCCCTTAAGGTACATTTATGTATGACAAGATGCCTTTTGGTTTAATGAATGCAGGTGCTACTTTCCAACGTGCTATGGATATCGCTTTCATCAGCGAAAGGGACAAATTCGTGGTTATCTATCTTGATGATCTAACCATTTTTTCTAAATCTGATGAAGATCATTTGATACATCTCAAGTAGACGTTTGAGAAATGCCGCAATTTTGGTTTGTCCTTAAACCCCAAAAAGTCTCATTTTTCTATGCAAGAAGGTAAACTCTTGGGCCATATTGTGTCTCGAGATGGAACTAAAATTGATCCTAAGAGGGTTGAAGCTATAGACACCATAAATATCCCTAGGAATGTAAAGGAGATTCAGTGATTCTTAGGAAAAATATTTTTTTTGAGGAGATTTATCCCAAACTTTGGTGAAATCGTGAAGTTGATCACAGATATGCTAAAGAAGAACAACAAAGTGAAATGGATAGCAAAAGCCAAAGCATCGTTTGCACGCATCAAGAAGGTTATAAGCGAGGCACCCATACTGGCAAGCCCTGATTATCTAAAAGATTTTCTGATTTTCTCGTTCGCCTCCGAACACACACTTGCCACGGTACTCTTCTAGAAAAATGAAGAAGGTTTCGAGGAACCAATAGCCTTTTTTAGTAAAAGTCTTAGAGACACTAAACTCAAATACGATATAATGGAAAAGAAAGCATATGCTATGGTGAAGGCATTAAAATATTTCAGAACCTACGTGTTACATTCCAAGGTAATTGCACATGTACCCACCAATCCTATAAAAGACATTTTGGTTCAATCCGACAGTGATGGAAAAAGGCGACGGTGGCTTGCTAAAATTCAAGAATTTGACCTGGAGATAAAACCGACAAGACTAGTAAAAGGACAAGGTTTGGCTAAGCTCTTAGCTGAATCAAATTTCAGAGCCCTCGGAATAAATGGCCTACAGGGATGTGAAGAGTGTGTGGACATGAACGATCTCGATGAACAAATAGCTGCAATCAGAATCAAAGAGAATTTTACCTCATCGGATTGGTATAAGGACATAGTGTCATACCTGCTGACCTTGAAATGCCCGAGTGACTTATCTCCATCTAAATCCAGGACGCTGAAGCTACATGTGGTAAAGTACTGTATATCCAAAAGCCAATTGTATTGGAAAGACCCACTGGGCTTCCTATTGGTTTGTTTAGTTGAATCAGAAACATAGAAGGTCATAAACAAATTTCACGAAGGAGTGTGCGGAGGACATCACGCCTGGAGGGCAACGACTTATAATATCCCGAGGGCAGGATATTATTGGCCCAAACTATTCTCAGACGTCAACGCCAAAGTCAGAGCATGTAACCCTTGCCAATTGTTCGCAGACAAGCAAAAACTCCTAGCGCTATCGTTGGTTCCGGTCAAAACGGAAGCCCCTTTTCAACAATGGGGACCAGATTTTATAGGCGAAATTAACCCTCATTCTAGTGCTCAACATAAATGGATCCCGACTACTACAGATTACTTCACCAAATGGGTGGAGGCTATTCCAACTAGAAAGGTAACGGATTCGGTGGTAATGAATTTCCTAGAAGAGAACATTTTGTCTAGATTCGGTTGCCCCCGAAAGATAGTCACAGATAATGCCCAGGCATTTAAATCTATGGCTATGGTCAGCTTTTTCCAAAAGTACAATATCATGCTTGGTCATTCCACGACATATTACCCCCAAGGAAATGGGCTAGCTGAGTCTTCAAACAAGAGTCTAATCACTATAATTAAGAAAGTGTTGAGCGAAAACAAAAAATCTTGGCATGTGCATTTGAAATACTCTTTGTGGGCAAATCGGATAGGTACAAAAAATCTATCGGCACTTCTCCTTTCCAAATGGTATACGGGACTGACGTAGTATTACCTATAAATCTAGCACTTCCCATAATGAAACTTTCGCAAGATGAGAAATAAGAACCAAATCATGTCACAAGAAGAATAAACCAACTGATTGAAGTTCAACAACATAGGGCTGAAGTGGACGAAAGGCTGCAAAAATACCAGGACAACCTGAAAGCGTTATTCGATCGTAAGGCCAAGGACAAAGAATTTCTCCCCGACGATTTGGTTTTGAAATGGGATGCTAGGAAGGAAGACTCGACAAAACATGGTAAATTTGATCATATCTAGTACAGACCGTTCAAAGTCACAACTCCTAAAGGGAAAAATTTGTTTCTATTAGAGAATTTGGACGGTAAAATCCTCAACGCCCCTGTCAATGGGCATTATTTAAAGCACAATATGCAATAAACGGTTTCCAAAATTTCCACTGTATATACCGGTTTGTGTTTTCTTTTTATTTCATAATTTTTCTTTGGTAAGTCTACTTTCATCACAAATAAAATAGGTCAATGTTTTTCTAGAAGTAGGGATACAAAATTTTCAACGCATTAAATTCCTTTATAGCCCTGATACTCTTCGTGTTGTTCCCTTACAAGATCCCGGCTTGCAGCCCAAATGGGAGAAAGGAATAAATAGACGGTCATATATCGGAGAATCAATTCGCCGAAAACAGGTGATAGAATTTTTTTCTGTTATTTTAGAAGAGAACGAAATGGTAAGGCAAAGATACGAGTTCCAGAGATGTCTGTATTTCAAAAAAATGTCGCTAAAGTGCCATGACGGTCTCATAAGTATGTTGTTTTCGCTTGATATGTCATTAAAAGAATGACTTCTTACTCTAGGTCCTAAACGTTTCACCTAGATAAAGGTAAGAGGTAATTAAAATAAGCAGAGGGAGTAAAGCATCTCCGAGAAAGGGTTCCAAGAGTTGGGTTTAATCCATGACGTCTGTATTTCAAATTCTAGACCTTTCTGTGTCGCCCTTTTTCTATACTCAGATTTACCTTCTTAAAAACCAAACACCTTTCTGTGGTTCCCAGAGAGGGAGAAGAGGTTATGTTTTAGCTTTGGAAGATGGAAAACAGATCTTAGAAAGTGAGCCAGCCCTCATAACTCCTCAGTCTCCTATTGAACAAAGTTATGCATAGGTTGATCCTGACTCTTTTAGGTTTTTTAACAGTTTTCGAAGGATTGAGGCTTGCTTGAAGGAAGACTCCTGGAAGTAATTTTTCCCAATTTCCCTGCGGGCTAAGGTGTTTTGAAATTTAAGAGAAGGTTGGTCTTGAGTAATCAAAGCAAGTTGACAGACCTCCACGACGAATATTACATAGATATCGTCCCTAGTGTACCTTATACAAACTGATTGCCCCCACTTCGTGTTTTAAAAAGTAAAATATAAGACAGATGGTGAAAGGAAATTCATATTTGATTGCCCCCATCTAGTCCATGGAGACGATGAAAGGAAATTCATAAATGATTTCCCTCGTCTCAACATTTAAATGCATAATTACGATTCGAAGTGGTGAAAGGAAATTCAGTAAAAAGGGCCAGATAACTGCACCGGGGTACTGAATAGGCTCACTGGAAGTGAAGCAATATCTGAGATATTTGTAAGCCTGTCATACGTAAATTTCACTCTACTCTGGTAACCAACCTTTTTGAAACTGGATTTGCATCCCAAGTACAGGCAGGACTCCCCGATTAAAAGCATGGAATTTAGTTCGTTTGATGAAAGCCAAAATCCACAAGATCTGTTGAATTTCCTAAGACTGTTTTGATTATCTTAAAGCAGACCTGAATTTAGTATTGAGAAGGAGAAAGTCATCGAAAGGGTTGCAGCTGAGTTTATAACGCAATTGAATTTTGAAAATCTTTTCAGAAGTAAAGACGAAATCTCTTTTTTCCCTCTGTATCCCCTTCCTAAAACAAGTTTCACAGAAATAAACCAATGACTCCATTTACCCAATACAGGCACATGGTCTACTGTTCTTCTCATCCCGCAGGAAGACAGGATCCCTAGTTGGAGCCTATGTTGGAGCTGCCTTTTCCAAGTGGTTGAAATATAATTATTAAAATCAAAAGTTGGTTTTCAAGCTCTCTTTTACTTTATGATCTTTACCCACTGAAAGCCTCAATACCCTAACATGCGAAGTGGCGATAGCTGTTATAGTCCTAAATCACCATCACTTAACCATTAAGCAAGTTTATCACTTTTATTACCTCGTGCTATCGCGCTTCGAGAGTTACAAGTCACATGGTTTCCAAACTCTGATATGCGAAGTCGCGAAATGGTTTTAAAAGTTTACCCAGGTTAGTGTCAGGAGTAAGTCACTTTAAACCCTAGTTAAGCACTGTTAGGGTTTCGTGACTCGGTAATCGCTCTCCCAAAAAACCATACCTTCGTAGCTCCGAGTCGCGAAGTCGAGATATTCATTAATTAAGCATGGATTCATTAAGAACTTAAGTTAGATCACGATTTTTAACTAAATCGCATCATCGCGATTTCAGGTTTTGGGGGATCAAAGGGTAGGAGTGAAATCTTCTGATACGCTGAACGGTGAAAAAGGGGGATTAAAGACTAAAAAAAACTTAATTAAAGGAGCTAAGCTGGATTAATCGATGCATCAATGCAAACTTTAACACGCACCGTCTACGGATAAATTTAAATGTTTTTTTTGCACTGATTCGTGTTACGACTCGTCAAACAATTATGGCATTTATTTGAACTACGACGAGGTGACAGATAGTAGGATCTCATTTTTACTGCTAAATCTTTCTTTAAGCGATTTGATCATTCTGTTCACAAGGACACCAGGGGTTTAAATGACTATGATAAATAATTTTTTCCTTCATTTTTTCAGTTCTCATTTCTATTTACGCGCAGAGCCATTTTACTAGGTTAACCGCTGTTTGTGATTTTCAAATCTGTTCGACAAGTGGTCCAGTTGCAGGTTTCATTCTCATGGCTCCACGAAAAATGCCCAAGTCAACTGTCGAGAGTTCAGGTTAGGGTTCAGATGTTGTTTCCGATACCTCGCCCCAAAGTATTAATTCTATCAAGACATGGTCATATGTTTTCAACATCCTGCAATACAAGTCGATAAATTTTTCGGATGATTCTAGCGATAACGAGAAGGAAATTTTATCAACCAAATAAAAAATCATCGCTCAAGCAGAGATGCACAAAATAGCGGCAAGGCCCCATATTCTTCCCTATTTTGATATGATCAGGTGGGAGTTGGACCATGTGGACATCCCGACCAGGACGATTATCAGCGAACAAAAGGTGACGATTGGTACCTTCCGACCAGAAAATTTGCGGGCAATGTATAAACTGTCACCCATGCCGAACCTTACTCACAACGTTGAATTCCTAGAAGGCTTCAAGAAGAAGGAGTGCGAGAAATATGCAAAAAGTTTTTCCGATCATATCAAAGATTGGGTCTCACACCCCGCAAAATTTAGGGCTGACTCCAATGGGATCTATTCAATCTCTTCATTGGAGCCACCGTTCAAATACATAGCCATGATGACCTACAGGTTGTATGGGAAGGAAGACACTACCCATTTCTTCCTCCCATGGGTGCCACTCATTCATACAATCGCTGAGGGTTTCTCTTTCGACTGGGCCAAACTATTGTCTAACATTCTGACCAGTCGAATTACTGAATATTGAGCACAGAGGGTGAGTAAGAAAGCAACTTCATTCTTTATGTTTGCTTACATCATGGATTCCATCTGCTTCATGAGACCCTTCCCAATGATGAACTTGAGCTGGGCTCCATCTAATACAAAGCCTATCCATGTCTACCACTCAAAGATTTGGGAGGATAAGGCCAAAGAATTCATCTACAAGATCGTCAACTAGGTAATGGTGCCACTGCATGTCACCATTTTTTGCCAGTCGCCTCCCAGGATATCAGATAGTGTCGCGACCAACCTAAGCAGTGTGGCAGATTGGTATCTAGAGACAAAATTTTCGTATATCAGGGTTTTCGGCACCTCTGTCCCTCCATATGCCCTCCCACTATTCCTGCCAGATAAGCTATTGTGCTGTGAGATTGCCAGACAAACTGTGCTTGGCAGAATAAGCAAAGAGCTCAAAGGAGTATCAAAAAAGGTATGGCCGCCCTTCCCTATTCGTATTGGTGCGTATTCCTTGTTAGATTTTGGCCACGAAAAATCCGAGGCTATGGCTTTAGAAGAAATGAAGTTGGTGGATATTGAGTTCAAGAAGCATGACCCTAGTAAGGTTGTGAGCAATCACCTAGAAAGTTGTGGCTTGAAAAGGTATGAACACGAGGATTCCCCACATGACGAAATATTCTGGGGCATGAGGTCCTTCGCTGAAGTCCTAATTCAAATTCAAGCATTGCCACCCAGAGACATGGCCGAATTTTTGAAATTCCAGGAGCACTGACGGAGTTGTCTCCCCCAGATTTTACAGGGTGAAGCCCCAGAGCTTCCAGTTACAAAGTAGACAGGAGACAAAGGTGAAAAGGACTCAAGTCCTAGCAGGGAGAAGGACCAAGGGAAAACCAGGGAGGCTAGAACCTCAGAGAAAGGAGCCGAAGTCCCCCAGAAGAAAGAAGGAAACCTCGAAAATGGCAGGCTAGGAAAGCATGCCCAAGGCCAAGTGGAGATACCTTCGCAGGGATCGGGCGACTCACTTTCGCTCACGTCAAACAATCTGGTTACAAAGGTCTCCCCAAAACAAACATCCAAGGAAATTGGCAGTCTGATTGCTATTGTCACACCATTGCAGTTCACAAAGGGGAATCCTGACATGGGATGGATTTTCAATGAAGAACTAACACCTATTTCTATAGAGGAGCTGCCTCCCAACGGATTTTTCTTTGAAAAAAAAAGAAAGGCCATGGTGAGGCAAGGATTATATCAAAAAGAGGGCGTAATGGATAAAAAATTTAAAATCATGACAGATGGGAAGGATGCGAAAGACGGAGAATTTGCAGAGAAGATAGCCGAGACACTAGGGGCTTATGCTACAGCCAATTAGTACTCAGTTGGGACTTTGACGGCCCAATTGAAATGAAAGAACCTCATGATCAGTAAATTGGAAGCTAAGGTGGCTACTACCGAAGCGAATGTCAGGGACGAGGTGAGCAGGAGCCTTGAGGAAGCCCGAACAACCGACCTGTGTGAAATCGAGAAGCTCAGGTATGACCTTGCGCAGGTGCACCAGTCGGCGCAAACTAGCCAAACATAGGTAAGACAACAAGGGCAATAGATTATAGAGTTGCAGTCGAAATTGGAGGTGGCCAAGAACCAGGTTGTAGACATAAAGGTGTTCAGATCGCAGACCGCCAAAATCTGACATAAGGTACTTACGACTCAACAAAACTTGCTGGTAAAGGTAGGAACCATTCAAAACCATTTCCGGATGATAGATCAAATATTAGAAAATATTTCTTCGAGAGAAAGAGAAGTCGGGGCAGCACGGGTCCCTTTCCAAGACGCTGTTATAGCTACGGCGAAGATAGAGACGATTAACAGCTCAAAATTATCCATCGCAAAACAAAGCAGAGTTAATATCTTGTTGAAGGTCTGGGAGCAGAACATATCAGAAAGCAAGGGGAGAGCTAACGAAGTAAAGAACTTTTGTGAGGAAACATTCTCTATGATAAGTAAAAGTTTGCTAGACCTTGATAAGGAAAGTAGTGTTGGGACACTGGGCAAAATCAATATAGCTAAACATATGTTAGACATCAAAGAAAACATGGAGAAGAAACAAGTGGAGATATCCCAGATTAGCCAGGTCGATATGGCCCAAGTGGAAAAATGGCTAGTACAGCCAAGTTTACAATTATGCTCCATCATCATAGAGGACCGACAAGTGGGAAAAATTTTGCCACAGATGGCGTAGAGTTGTTACACTTTTGAAGCAAGCGACCAAGCAGAGCCTTCCAGGTTGATATCCCAGTTGGTAGAGAGGTGCGTCACTTGCACCGAGCAGGCGAAGGGGCATGTTTCTGGTGCCAAATAATGACAGATGTTTGCTTGTTCTATTTTTAGAACCCGAAGAGTAAAGAAAGGAAGGTGCTCTGCCCGCACGAAGGAGGACAAAGATAAAGAAGTGAAACGCTTAAATTTCCCATTTTGTAACCGAAAACTTCTTGAACGATTGAAATTTGAATGTTTAGAAGTTTGTATAAATATGCATTTTGAAGTGAGAAAAAAAGGGGGCTGGACCTTTTTTGGTCGATTGTAATAGAGACTTTTTTCCTTTTGAAAATTAATACAAAGCAATCCGAAGATTCCTGATTCCGTGAAGATTGAGTTATGAGTTTTGTTTTCTCTGTTATCTTATATTAAATTTCATTTCGCATATATATTTCTGATGAATGCTTAGCTACAATTTAGTACAACTTCTACTGTGGTGACCAACTTTTTAGTCATCTAATCGCTTGCAGTTTTTCCTCTGTATTGGCTATCAGCAGGTACAAGATCTGTGAACTTTTTAGATCTCTATATTTTATGCTTCGTCAAATTTCTTCTTGCCTTTTTCTTCTTCTGTTTACAGGGAGAGATTCTCCCTTGATAGGAGCCTCGCATTGTCGGCTGCTTAATGTTTTCTCACATTTCATACATGATTCTTTAAAAATTTAACTCGGTTATGGGAGAAGGCCTTTGGTTTGTGTTCTACCTTTAACATCGGATTCAAAAATTCTCTTTTATACAGTCAAAAAATTGAAGTAGGATTTTAAACCTTGAACTTTCTTTTCAATTTATGTTCCTCCATGACTGTGCCCGTTGCAAGATAGCCCAACATTGAACCCGGCTTATCGGATCAAACCAACATCACTTTGAACCTTTTTGACACCATACTTTAAACTACCATCACCCGGGTAGAACTCGAACATTCATGGGCCACAATTGAACGAGGTATAAGCATCCAGGAACATTTGGAAGCGAGACAGAGACAACATAGAAATCAGGCTTAGCTTCCTTTCTTGAAGGTTGATTCTTCCCCTTTTTATCTTTTACTCACTTTCGGATGCCTAGACCTTGTACTTTCTAGCCTTAAGTACAGACTCTGGAACAACATCTTTCTGAAACCATATCTCCTCGTATATATATATATATATATAGGATGCAAATGGTACAATTACAAACAATAAACCTAGTACTAATGAAAACAACAATAAAAGAATAGCAATGTAATGGCTCAATACCTAGGGTCTTAACATTTTTCATGTTGTGTTGGGTATTTTGTTCATAACAATTGGTATCAAAGAATGCTATTCTTTCTTTGAAACCTTCAACAATTACCTCTAATTTTAAGAACTTTAACTTTTGTTATACTCAAACCAAATGTCTATTAATGTTTTATAAATAAGACATTTTTCTATATCTAATAAAATTTCATTATATATGGAAGATTTTGTCCCCTTCATAATTCAAAGGTGCGTCATATAAATTGGGAACCTTAAGAACAATTGGAAGTGGACTCAATTGCAGAAGAAGGGGGGAGACAAACCACCAATTCTAAGGGACACATACCTCGTTTTGAAAAGATAAAGTGACTTAATAATATAATCCTCTATGTGGAATACCAAGAAGACATCAATGCCACCATAGTGAGATAACAATCACTAATTTTAAATAGGATCCTCTCACCAGAGGGAGAGAAAGGTATAAATGTACAAGTCATAACTTGAGATTGGGTTAATCAATTTATATATGGATGTGAATCTTAGTGGTTGGGTATCCTATGATATAAAGATGAATTTCTATAACTTTCCAAATATCATAATATTATTATGATCATGTAGGTGTCACTGCCAAAGATGAATGGAATCAACCCCCATTTCAAATAAATTTTATTGAATTAATGGTGTCTTATGATGATGTGTTATTTATAGTTCTACACTTCTATTTCAACATCTTCTTATATGTTTCTTTGAATAGACACTTCCTTAATATAATCTAACTATTTGATTAAGATTCCTACAATGGAGGGAATTATTTTTTTTTAGACTCAATTTTGAGTTTTCCTATTGCTAATGGAAATTGCATTTATAGAGCATTTTTTAGTATAAAAGTAAATGTTGTACGTTTACCATTCACATTAATAGTTAAAGGAAGTGGTTTATTCAAAAACATGTACTATTATTGTAAATTGTTTGAGAATTGTAGCCAATCTTGGAAGTATCAGTAATCTCTTACTTAGAATGCGACTCTTTCTTAAATGAGTATTTACCAAAAGTTAAAAATAGAATTATTGATAACAAGAAGTACTAGGTGAAACTTATATGGATATGGTTTGTTCTTGAGCTTGAGGGTCATGCATTATCTTACTATTTTCATGTTTACAATTTGTTATGACCCTAACATGTGATCTATATAGAGGGTCACATGTATAAGTAATAATGATTCATCTCAATTGTCGGCCTACATAAGTATAATTGCGTGAGAAAAAGTGTGTGTGTGTGTGTACACACACACACTAAAAGAGTCATTATTATATACATTTTCATATGATCATTGAAAATGGATGTACTTCCAAGGGTTAGTTTTAGAGTTATTATGTAACTTGTCACGACCCCATAGGACACCTTCCTAGATCTTGTGATCGTGCACCTCCTGAGGGTTTGTAGAATTGTGATGGTTGTCACTTGGCCACTTGGAAACACCAAGGATACTTCATATGAATTATGCCTCTTTACCTAGAGCATAGACATACTCCATTCTAGGCTATGAGAAAGTCACACTCCTACTCTGTGTAACTCATTTGTATGCTTAAACGATTGTCACTTTTATTGCTCCTACAAAAACATTCTTATTTCTCCCCATGTGATGGTCCATTTTCAATAAATCACTATCAAATGGTATCAAAATTGATATCTTTATATTCTTCTACGATT